>CM074434.1:40266500-40424000 GCA_037101425.1 Elopichthys bambusa | reverse complement strand
AAATATATTAAACTGATTAAAAGTGACAGTAATATGTATAATGTTACAAAAGATTTCCATTTCAAATAAATGCTGTTCTTTTGAACTTTCTATTCATCAAAGAATCCTGAGAAAAAAAAAAAAAAAAAAAAAAAAAAAAAAACATCACTGTTTCCACAACTGTTTTAAACATTGATAATAATAATCAAAAATGTTTCTTGAGCAGTAAATCATCATATTAGAATGATTTCTGAAGGATCATGTGACACTGAAGACTGGAGTAATGATGCTGAAAATACAGCTTTGCCATCACAGGAATAAATTACATTTTAAGATGTATTCAGATAAAAAAAAAAAAAGAAAAAAAAAAAAGTTATTTTATACTGTAATAATATTTTTTTTTACTGCATTTCTGGTCAAATAAATGCTTTGGTAAACAAGAGACAAAAATATTACCAACCCTAAATTTTTCAACAGTAGTGTACACTCAATCACAAAGACACACAATGAAACATCTAGCTTGGTTTATCTGAAGTACTCTGTAGTTTCTTCTTTTTCATTACATTAATACTTTGAACCTTTGAATAGTTTAATACAATCACAGAGAGCCCTTGAGAGAGGATAGCCATCATAAATGACTTCAGGGTGACCAGAGCAATTCAAAAACTCTCTTAGAGATTGTGTGATGGGATTCAGAGCTATTGGCTTCTCTCTTCATAACGTCGCTTGATTAATATTGCTCAGTGCAAACAATCTAATTTGACTTTTTTTCAGACCAATCAGATGGTATCAACCCATCTAAGACCTAATGACCGATTAACTTTGACTGATCATCACAAACCTTTCTCTCTTAGGTTTGAGAAGATAAGTCAATAACTACTGCCTTGCAGGAGCAATTGATGGCTATAAAACCAAAAAATGGCTTTATTGGATCCTGCTTATTTCTTGTCAAGAGGCAGGAAAAAATGCCCAGAGGTAGGATCAAGTCTTTCCTCTCGTTTTTTGCCAGAAAAGGAGGGAAAAAACAATACAGAGAAGCTGCCAATCTAAATAGGGCAAACACTCAAGGCGATATTTACCCTTTTGCAAATACCATGGTTTTTCCAAAATGTCACCAGAGCCTCCGAAAGCTTATGACCTCTACGGAGAAAGAAATATGTTCACGACACCCTCCAGCACAATGCGAGATATATCAGAACACAAACAAAGTCAACGAGTGAATCAATTCTATACAACACTCCAGTTCTGGACTTGACGTGCAAGAATCGGACTAGTTGAGAGTATATGGAAGAAGCGGAGAGAGAGTGTCGCTCTGAATCCCTGTAACTGCTGTGACACTGAAGAGCAAGAGACTGTGACTAATTCAGAAACACACAATCTGACCTTTTACAACCTTTCCTGCGACCCTGCACTGATCTCAGTGAGCTGAGAGGTTGCTTTTTTATCCGTTTTATCCTCCACTAGGTGAAAACTGTAAGTCTGACCGCTTAGTAAAGTAACAGCAAATAACAAATCATTTTGAAACAAAGCAATACAGTTCATTAGCCGGTACATAACTGTATGTTGACTGAATCTAGATATTATATAAATACACTACCATTCTAAGTTTTGGGGGTCAGTAAATGTTTCTTAAAAGTCTCTTCTGCTCATCAAGACTTCATTTATTTGATTTTTAAAAAATGCAGTATAAACAGTAATATTATGAAATATTATATAAATTTACAATAACTTTTCTATTGTAAAATATTTATAAATCTAATTTATTCCTAACAGCATCATTACTCCAGTCTTCAGAAAACATTCTAATATACTGATTTGCTGCTCAAGAAACATTTCTTATTCATTTCAGTGTTGAAAACTGTTATGCTTTATATTTTAGTGGAAACCGTGAGAATTTTTTTTCTGAATTCTTTGATGATTAGAAAGTTCAAAAGAACAACATTTATTTAAAAATAGAAATCTTTTGTAACATATATATATATATCAATTGTCACTTTTTATCACTTTAATGTGTCCTTTCTGAATAAAAGCACTCATTTTGTTAAAAAAAAAAAAAAAAAAAAAAAAATCTTACTGACACCAAACTTTTAAACGTTACTGTATATGGCAAGAATAGAGGGTAGGCATTGACGTCACTTTCCTGCTGGAACACGTTCCCTCAGCTGGACTGAGTGGCAAAAGAACCTGTTGCATGACTGGATTTAATAACTGCGAAAACTCAAGTAAAACAAACGATTACACTAAAGGTTGGGCACGAAAGTGTTCCTTATAACATGTCAAAGAAACCTAATCTATGGATATTGACATGCAGCCAGAAATCATGTTTACTGACATTTAGATGTGCCTGATTTCGACGATATTTTATAGGTAATATAAAATATAGGTAGGTATAAACTGGAGTAATCACTTATATAAATGTTATATACACTGTTATATCATCTAGCCCTAAAACTTGTATAGTTTTTGATGGTTTAATGAAAAACACCCAAATATGGAGAATATAAGATGGTAAATATTTAATTGATGAGATGTCAACACATTATATAACAATACAATATATCCACCATATTCCTACACCCCATGACGCTTTGCGCGAATTCTGGGTGTAACTTCCGTTAAGCTGTAAACAGTCAGTGAAAGGCTCACTCTATGAACGCAATAATACGTTATTTTTTAAACTGGGTACAATGAGATGACATTATTCTACTCACCCTTTAACCAACGAACATTAAAATGACATTTAAAAGTGTAAAAGCATCAACAAGGTACTTTCAACAGGCCATGAAAAAGCGTGATTCTTTCCACAGCAATAACGGACGGGTTAAATATAACTGATATATATCTGTATTATGTAATATACGTTGCCTTAATAAAAAATGTTCATGAACTTCAGCATTGTGTGATACCATTTCAAAGTGATTTTCATCATTTTTACAGATAATAAATTGTATTTACCTGTGAAAACAAACCTGGAAAGAGACATAAGGCTTTGAGGAGAAAAACGAGAGATTCTTCGTTCATTTCAGTGAATTATAAATGGGATATATCGTAAATTATATCGGGAGAACAGACCACAAATGTGCAGTATACGTTGTCCTTTTTCATACTATTTTAGCATAGCTCTTGCCATTGAAATTCTTGTTATAACATGTTGCGATAAAATACCAAGCGTTACGTTATTCTCATGATGTCTGAAAATAATACATGAAAGAAAAATGACGGATAAGCTTTATTTTGTGTGGGGGAAAAAAAAAGTGCTGCACTGTCTGACAGCGTCTGTGATTATAAAGGAAGAGCGCGGTGCTCGCTTTCTATGTAATTCATTCACAAGAAAAGTTAGTTTTTCATGAGATTGAGTACTTCATACTTCACCTTGACAAAATGTATTTTTGAACCTAGTGATTTTATAATGTTTAATATTTATTCAAAAGCGAAACTGAGTGAAAAACTATTACAGGAAATGGCTGATATGCACAAATAAATGCTCCATCTACTGGCTATAGTGTCAATTAATGTCTTTTTTAGGATGAACAAATAATGTTTGTTGGAAAAATGTTGCGTGTCTAATTAAAGACAAAGCAGTTTTTTATTTAAACGTTCCCATTAGCTTAGTCTTTTCTTTTTTTTTTTGGCAAATTAGGTAAATGTGATAACTGCATTAAAATATAAATATAACATTAAAAAGTACAGAATGACAGTTCACCGGAAATGCCCAAGCTGGCTTATCGAAAACCAGGAAGTAACTGTGCATATGGTTAATTCAACTGATGTGCGGTCACAAGTGTGTATATACCAAAAGTTTCAACAATCAGATTTCAGAGCTCTTTTATAATGAATCTTTAATAATCGGAAACCAGACGTACCATGTGAAGCTACAAATCCAATCATTTTTGTGCATGTGTCATTAAAATATCAAGCCAAGTACTAAATAAAACAGCTGATGCAAAATACTCACAAATCCACACAAATACTGCATCTGCTGAAAATGTTCAGCTTTGTATTATGTCTCAATTCATTCCACCTAAGCACATAAAGCATAACAGTCACGGTCTTTCCCTTTCGTCTGAGCTCATCTGTAGTTCACACACAGGCACACCGACCCCAAACCGCAGCCGTCGCCGCCTCCCAAATGTCACCAACATTTACCCTGATAAGGCTCATAGGAGGCATTCAATCGCGCTTATCTCCCCCAACAGACCCACCAAGCTTTACAAACCCTGAGACGCTCATAAAACTAGTCATATTTTACAGTGCGTACCCTTCCTAGTGTCCACATGGCTACAATTATATATTCACTCAGTTTAACTGCAAAACGAGACAATACCAGTGGTAAATTATTAAATACATTATAATTAATTTAAGTATTATTATAACATTTATTACAAAAAATGTTTAAAACTAATAAACATTATTCATATTATATATATATATATGTTTATTAGTTTTAAGTATTAGTTTTATTTTAAGTATTACATACTTTAAATATTAGTATTGCATTTGCTAATTTTCTAACAAACATTAAACAAAAAATATATATAGATGTGTAAACATATACATTTTATAATTAAATATAATTTTTTAAAAATAGTTTAAAATGACAGACAGATAAAACAATAGATAGAACAACAGATAGAACAATACAGATTGACAGATAGACAGAACAAAAGAACGACAGAACGATAGATAGAACGACAGAACGAACAATAGATAGAACGACAGAACGAACAATAGATAGAATGACAGAATGACGGAACGACAGACGGAACGACAGAACAATAGAAAGAATGATAGAACAATAGATAGGTAGAAAGAACAACACATAGAACGGTAGAAAGAACAATAGATAGAACGACAGACAGAACGACAGACAGAATGATAGATAGAACAATAGACAGAATGAATGAACAATGGAAAGAACGACAAAGATAAATAGAACAATAGATAGAAAGAACGATAGAAAGAACGACAAAGATAAATAGAATAGATAGACAGAACAATAGAAAGAATGATAGAACGATAGATAGATAGAACGTCAGAAATATAAATAGAACGACAGAACGATAGATAGATAAATAAATAGGTAGACAGATAGAACAATAGAAAGAACGAAAGATAAATCGATAGAACGATAGATAGAATGATAGATAGATAAATAGATAGACAGACAGAACAACAGAAAGAACAATACAAAAGATATATAGAACAACAGAAAGAACAATAGACAGATTGATTAGAATGACAGAACGATAGACAGATAGAACGATACGAAGGTATTAAATTAATATATAAATGAAAAAAAAAAAAATAGCTCAAAAAAGAAAAAAACCCCCAGAAAAACAGTTAACGGCGGGTGCAGAAGAGAAGGCCACAGTGGACAGAAGACTGGATAGGTCTCTTGTCTCCGGCGGGTAAATAAACAATCAATACTCATCTAAATGCAGATGAGAGCACGGCCCATGCTGTCTAACGTTTCTCTTCTGGACCAACTACCCCATCACATCCACTCAAGATGTCTTCTGAGGCACCATCTCAGACTAAAAGAGAAACAATCACCTGCAAGATGGGATACTGGGCCGGGACAGGGCAATGGCTCGCTGCCCACAGGGCAATTCTGTAGGTTTATTTCCAATTAAATTCCCTCCAAGGGCTCTCTTGGGTTGCTGTCAAATCAATCCGTCTCTGATGAGGCTGTACATCAAACACAAGTACTCTCAAACCACTGAAACTAAATATGCTGTTATATTCTGAGTGTGAGTGATATATAACTGATATAAAATATATATAACTGAGGAGATTTTTCTCTCTTTTTTTTAAGCTAAAGCATGTCTAAGATGTCACAAATCCAAAAAAAAAAAAAAACAGTGGGTTTGTTTTTATGCCCCAGAGACAACCTCCCGAGAAGATTGAGTTGGCTGATACCTTTAAAAAGACAAAGAAACACGGATCTCACTAAGTCGGAGCATTTATTTTTCTCTCATTCTCGTAGTCTTTGTTGTTTCTAGAAAAGCTGTCAAAAACTTGGTTTGACAGAAAGAAATGCCAACAGATTGAGTTTCCAACCCAAAATAGCATCCGAAACATTCTCACGTTAGACTATTTGTGAATTTCAAAGTACTAAACGGTTTGAAGTGAAAGGCAAACGTCATTGTGATAGATTATCTTTAAAATTACTACAGACAGTTTAGTTGTACTAAAATAGCATTTGTTTTTGTTGTATTTGAGGAAAGTAATTAAAATAAATGTGACTATTTTAAAAAAGCATGTATATAAAATAACATCCACGAATCAAACCAAAGAACTTCGTAAAGTGGCTTAAATATATTGTTATTAAATATATTAAAATGATTTAAAATATGCCAAAACAATGATAAAACCTGGATATGTGTGATTTCTAGACCTGGAAAAGTCATGGAAATTAATAAAATCGTTAAATGAGTATTTGTTTTTCTAGTTATGTCAAGCTTATCCGGTAGAAATTAACTTTAGGGATTAAGGAAATTATTTATCATTATTTTATTTAAATTATTTTAAAAAAATAAATAAATATAATATAATAAAAAATATAATAACAAAACATAACATTAAAATTTGTTCCAATCTAGCAGACTTTAAGTATACCAAAAGTACAATTTTTTAGCACATAAATATGTAAATGTATTTGTAGTTTACTTAGCACAAAATAAATGTATTTTTTCCACCAGGGAGTAAATAAATAATACTAAAATAACATTGCAAGCCAACCATAATCCAACAATATAATAAAAAAAATATTGTTTGGAAAAATGGGGGCCTTGGTTTTACAAAGGATGAGAACCACTGCTATAGACTAGTCAATTTGGTGTCGATGAAGGCGTATATGAGCCATAATGATGAGGCTGTGTGGATACACGTGAGACAAAAGCTACAACTATAGCCCCTTTAAACTGACAGCGCTAGCCTCTAGCACCCTTACTGAAGCTAACTTCTCTCGCTGCAGGCTTTGACCTCAAGTGTGTGGTAAATCCAAGAGAGATGAGGCTCCAGTGGCTCTCCACGTACCATCATTTTCTCTGCGTTTCATCCATTTTCTCTCTAATATACTTTCGTTCCCGCACCATTGCTTTCCATTCTTTATGTGCACTTCTCCGTCTCCGAGTCAGTCTGTGGCTCAATCTCTTCTCCTCACCCCTCTTATCTCACCACTGCCCCGGCTCATCACGGCCATCAAAGGGGCGATCCGTTACCTGTGACTTTTTGTATTAAAGTCTCTGGCCTTATCAGATTCCGCCCCATTCGGCGATGACAAATTAGGACGGCACATTGCCACGATTATCGGGCCAAATCACAGCAGACGGCTTCACTTACTTTCTAACATGAAAACTACACACACACAAAGTCCAATTCGACTGACAATTCAAAGGCACCATTTGCTACACTTCGTGCAGCATTTATTTTTTTTCCCCTGAAGTCCAATTTTTGTCAAGGTCTCTTGCACCAAAACGATCCAGATTTCCTTTTTCATGCCGATATGTAGGTAAAAGCATAAGTGTTGTTATAGAGTTGAATTGTTTTAGTTAACTAAAATAAAGCTGAAATAAAATATAAATATTAGATGAAAAACTGAAATGAAAATTAGAAATGTTACATTGACAACTAACTTAAAGTACTAAAATTACTCAAACTAAAATGGAAATAAAATAAAGCTAAATATAAATAACTAAAAATGAATTTTTTTTAATATTTAAACATTTTAAATATTAAATTATAAACTATATATATATATATATATATATATATATATATATATATATATAAATTATAAAATAAAAATTAACTATGAAAATAAAAGCTAATTCATTTAATTCATATTAATAAATTCTAATAATAGCAAATGAATAATACTAAAATAACATTGCAGGCCAACCAAAATAGATAATCCAACATTATATATAGGATTATAGGAATATAAAACATATCTTTCAGATGCCTCACCTGATCCTTTCTGGGAGCCCTTCCTCTTTTTGAGGGCCTTCTGCAGAATATCCTTCATGGTTACTTTCAGGCTGTCCACTGGGATCAGGGAGAAACCATGCGCGGCGTTTCTGTAGTTGAGGAAGGCAAAACATCAGTCATACTGAATAAATCTTTACTGTTTGAGCTAGATGCGAACTTCCTGTCCATCAGAGCATCAACACTGAGATCATGCCCTCAGATTTCTCAGGATTGAGCTTTGAGTCTCAACCAATGGATGAGCATGTCATATTCAAACCATTAGGTTCAAGATGAGTTTGACATGATTTAGATTTTTTTTTTTCCTTGAGGAATCTAGAGAAAACATTGTTTTAACATAGCATTGTACTTTGGAATTATTGCGTCAAATGGGCGACTCTTATGTAATGGCATCAAAGAAAAAATATATTTTCTACTACACAGAGTTGTTATGGATAACAAAAAAAAAAAATGTCAATTGAAGCAAAATAAATGTTAACTGAAATTAAATATATATATATATATATATATATATATATATATATATATATATATATATATATATATATATATATATATATATAAAATTGCTACCTTTTAGGGGTGAGCAAAACATGCCATTTTTGTGTGTCCCTTTAAATGCAAATGAGCTGGTGCTCTCAGAGCTTCAAGAGCTCATGCAACAACAAGACAGGACAATCTCACGCACTGAAAATAAAAACTGTACAATTAGTGAGCATTGAAGTCTTATCCATAAACACTCTCTCCCACTTGTATTATCATTAACATACTCAGCACAAAAACACTCATTACAACTAACAGTAAACACATATATACAGACCTTTGCCTTTTCTGGGGGTGCTTAATAAACTGGTAAACTTTATATCCATTAAACTACTCCGATGAACTATAATAAAGTGCATGCTCTCCCATTCATTACTGCCGTATCCAGTATCGCTCCGGAGACTATAAGCTGGATCACAAACAGTTGGTACTGCTCCATCCAGTAACAACTTTTTAGTCAAACCTGTGTTTTGTATTGTCACTTTGCATTGACACTTGTTCACAAAGCAGTCTGGTGTACAATGATTTGTGCAGACATAAATGAATTTAGGTATATGGGGGTGCATTCCCTTCAAAAAAACAAAAAAAAAACTAAAAACAAACAAACAAAAAAAACGAATCCACTGCATCTTCAGCATCTCTGATGTCATGAGTACAAGAAGACTTATGTTTACTCTTACATCCAACAACAAAACACCTGAGTTGCTTACGAGACATTCTTGTCACTACAGCGGCTCTGGTCTGGAGAAAATGGCGGACAGTGTACAACTTGCTCAGGGCGGAAACTATGCTAATACAGCAGAGTCCGTCAGCAGTCGTGGGCGGGGCATTGCTCAGAAAATGAAAATGGCTTGTTCTATGAGACGGTTGAGGTGTTATGGGGATAAAAAAAAAAAAAAAAAGAGGGTAAATTTTTACCATTTTACCATTTACCATGTTGTATTACTCTGATGGTGGTTGTGTACACACAGTGCAACACACAGTGCAACACACAGTGCAACACACAGTGCAACACACAGTGCAACACACAGTGCAACACACAGTGCAACACACATTTATGTAAAAGTGAATTTTGCATAATAGGTCCTCTTTAAGTACTAAAACTGAAATAAACTCAAAATTCTCTAATTCAAAACGCTTTAACAGTATATTAAAGATACTAAAATAACACGGCTACTATTAGTCATATGTTTCATTAAGACTTGATTTGAATTATTGCATATTATCATAATAAATGACAGTGATCACTTAAAATTAAAATTTGTGAGCCAGTGATTTCTACAGGATTTTGAACAGAAATACTCTAATTTAATTAGCCAAGTCTAACTAACCTTTCAAATTTGTATTATTTCGTTAAAAAAAAGACAGTAATGAGATAACCTGCGAGTGAGTCATCTGAGCTGATTCAGACTAACAACTCTTGCGATCAATCAGACTGATTCAGTTGATTCACTAAACAGAACCACACTACTCAAGTATACAAATGAAACCTATATTTTTTGCAGAAGTAGTTTGATATTCAAGAGAATCACTCTTGAATGACAGTATAGCAGTACTGGTGTGAGCGGTTAGTGTCAGAAGAAAAGCTTGCACACAGAAAGAGTGTATTGTACCCTTAAGTGCCCGGCTTGCTTTATCAGAGCACATCCTCAACACAACAGAGCCGAAGGGCCATCCACGAGTCAAACTTTGAGCACATGGACGCATCACTGCGATAGACCACATCAACAGAACAACAACCTGAGGCCAGAAACCGGAGAGCGCACACTTTCTGGACAGAGGACTCGCGTGTCCACTTCCATTTAGCAGTCCTGACCCATCAGCCTCGGGCCAGGGCTTCTGACAGGCTTCACGTCAGGCAGGGGATCCGGCAGAAGAGGTCGCCGGCCCCGATGGCCCACTGAGGGCCAAGCACTGGCTCAGTTCTCGCCCAGGGTCCTGCAGTGCCACATCAGTGGTCCTCTCATGAAGGGAGCATGCAGCTGACCCAAAGAGCTCTGAATACCAGCCGACGGCTGAGAGCTGATGAATAAAGAACAAATAAATACAGACAAAAGACAATGAAAAGTGCAAAGCAGCTGGGCCACAAATAAAACTTTGGTAAAAATAAATAAATTAGCCATTTGCCACAGGCAAATGGCTCTTATAATGAAGTTATACTATCGTTCAAAAGTTTGAAGCCAGTAGATTATAAATGTTTTTGAAAGAAGTCTCTTTTGCTCACCAAGGCTACATTTATTTGATTAAAAATACAGTAAAAGCGGTAATATTGTAAAATATTATTACAATTACTGTTTCTTATTATAATATATTGTAAAATGCAATTTATTCCTGTAAGCACAGTTGAATTTTCAGCATCATCACTCCAGTCTTCAGTGTCACATGATCCTTCAGAAATCATTCTAATATGTTGATTTGCTGCTCAAGAAACATTTATTATATTTAATCAATGCTGAAAACAGCTGTGTTCCTTAATATTTTTGTTAAAACCAAGATGATTTTTTCCAGGATTATTTGATGAATAGAAAGTTCAAAAGAAGAGCATTTATTTGAAATAGAAATCTTTTGTAACATTATGTATGTCTTTACTGTCAGTTTTGATTACTTTAATATTTTCATAATTTAGAAATTAAAGGCATTTTTCCTACCCTGATGTTAGCCCTCTGATTTGAACACTCTGTTTTAAGAGGCGTCCACTGCTGTGATTGGCTGACATCTCTGCATATGAAGAAGCTAAGTATTACTCTCTCGAATACTTTTAGCACGTTTTTACTATTACGGCTCTCAAGGTTAACTAATCGTGAAAAATATGGATTATAGCATTACATTTAGATCTATGGCATTATATTTAGATCTCAGTTTAAATAACAGATTATTTTCATCCTACTAAGAGAAACAATGTGAAGTTGACCGTTTAGTCATGGGTTTGATTTACTGACACAGACAAAGAACATCTGACTGTACATAAATCATTACATATCAGATCAGGCATTAGAATAAACACAGTTACTTACATGTTGTCGCATTACTGTCGAGTCCATATCGTAAAAGTCTGTTTGCCGAAATGAAATTGATTTACCAAAGAATCCACAGTGAAATGTACTGAATACAAATAAATAATGCTCAACTGAGACATTCACAAAAACCAACCTCTGAACGGTAGCGTATCTTGTTGCTTTCCTCGCTGGTGAAGTGTTAAAGGAACAGTTCACCCAACTGTGTAAACAAACACTCTCCAATCTGCAAAACGTCTCTATCTCCTAATAAAAACGTCCATGATTATTTGTTAATCTGTGTAAATATCACCCAATCTTTAGCAAGTGCAAGAAAAAACGTAAAAAAAATCTGTGACATACACAAACATGCAGAACCTTCACTGTACAACCTAAATTCAGTATTACAGCCCAAACCAAGATTCCCTATCAAAGGCAGGACAGTCTGGCAGGGAGCCATTCAAATCCAATTAGCAACTTCAAATTAATAGGGGCCTCCTAATGCTTTGTCAGCCACATTAACCAAACAGCTGATTAGAGATATTCCCAAACGCACAGAAGAGCAATCTAATTGAGAGCTCACAAAACAAAGATGAGAGCTTCATGGAGAGACACATGGGAAAAAAAACTTTTTTCACATAAGCGTTTAAGACTTATGTGAATGGCCAGGCATTTAAACCTCTTAGTTTTTGAGGGCCAAGCATTCAGATAGTTCTCATAAGAACCATATGAGAGGTTGTGTGCTTCATGAATAAGTTGAACATTTGATGACAGTGATAGATTTGTGGTTAGATATTGTTCGTTTTACTCTTCGGAATTGTGCATATATGCATCATATGTGTATAAAAAACACATTACCATACAAATGTTTGGGGTTGGTACCCCTAATGGTACAACCTGTTTTGCTTCTATCACGTGTAATATGTGTTATGACCGTAAATCAGATACATTGTGATTTCATGTTGTCTTTAACTGGATTTATTCTTCACAGAGCCAGTAGTAGTAACTGGAGGTGATAAAGTCAGACTTAAGTGGCTCTCTTACATTCGAACAAAGAGTGACTGTTTGGGCCCCAGTCCAGGAGATGAATACTTCTCGACCAGAGCCAGCGTGCTGAAGCCAAACTTGTGGATGGGCTCGTTGGAGTCCAGCGGAGGGAAGTCTGTGTCCACCTCCCCATCATCCTCAGCGATGTGGAGACAGTAGGTGTTGACATTTTCACTGTGGAGGCAAGAAAGGAGAAAATAAGAGAGAGCAAACTCAAAGAGAGTATTGTTGTCGATGTAAAGCATGTTTACCATTTCAAAAAGGAAAAATCCTTGTTCCCATTATAAGAATCAAAGGCATATATTGGTAACAAGTAACATAAGTTACACGTATCATTTGTGTGAATTCATAGCAATTAATTTAATTCATTATAAACTACCGGTCAGTTTCTTATGCTCACAAAGGCTGCATTTATTTACAGAAGAACTGTTTACAATTTGAATATATTTTAAAATATAAAATTTTCAGAAGCCACTAATTCAGACATCAGAGTCACATGATCCTTCAGAAATCATTCTAATATGCTGATTTGGTGCTTTTTGGTACATAATATTTTTGTGGAAACTTTTGTGGATTCTTTGATTTTAATTGAAATAGAAATAAATGTCTTTACTTACATTTAAATGTTTACTTACATTTAAATACTTGAATGGTAGTGTTTCACAGTTTCCACAAAGATAATAAGCAGCAAAAGCAGTGGTTGATAATAATAAGAAAAGTTTCAAATCAGCATATTAGAATGATTTCTGAAGGATCATGTGACATTGAAGACTGGAGTAATGATGCTGAAAATTCAGCTTTGATCACAGGAATAAATTACATTTTACAATATATTACGACAGAAAATAGTAATTGTAATTTTTCACAATATTACTGTTTTTACTGTATTTTTTAATCAAATAAATGCAGCTTTAGTGACTATTAGAGACTTCTTTCAAAAACATGAAAAAAAATCTTAATTATTCCAAACTTATGACCAGTTAATTCTTCTAAAATTACTTCTAACCCCTAAAGGGTTAGTTCACCCAAAAATAACTTTGTCATTAATTACTCACCCTCATGTTGTTCCAAACCTGTAAGACTTTCATTCATCTTCGGAACACAAATGAAGATCTTTTTAATGAAACCTGAGAGCTTTCTGTCCCTCCGTCATCTCTGAACGAAAGTCTTACAGGTTTGGAACGACATGAGGGTGAGCAATTAATGACAGAGTTTTCATTTTTGGGTGAACTAACCCTTCAAATCAAAAATTGTAATTAAAAATTTCACAAAACTCTCTCATACGTAGTTAATAAGTTATGTCTGTGGAAAAGTGGTTCTCAAGGACTCTTTCTAAAAGCTCTGGTTTGTTGAAGAGGGGCGACATCGGTCTCTCTGACCTGAGATGAGAACAACAGAGACATCAAACAAAAGCATCCAGACACAATTTATGACTCAGGGCATGTAAATGGGGGCTATTCATTGAGGGGCAAAAACAGGATACAGCGTGGCACAGAATGAGGATGAATCAAAAGAGAAGCACTGGGAAGAGTTAACTTTACTGGTTTCATGGTTAATCCTTTTGTTGTATCATTATATATCGTGTAGGCTGGCAGTATTCCAGATTACTTTTGCCCAGAGCTTTGTTTTATATCATAATGGATCGACTCCTTAAGGAAAACTGATCCATCAGAAATACAAAACTAACAGCAACCTATTCCATGATTCATTCAGCGCAGACACATTAAGCTTTGTCTTTATGATATAGCTTTCATCCCTCGAGGGCAGTGCATGCACTGGTGTTTGTGCTGGGACGATGGCGTTTTAATTTGCTCTGACACACTGTCGAAATCCAGGCCTGAGCTGTAAAGACTAACTGTCATAGTGTTAATCAGACCCATGATCCTGCTCAGGCAGCCTGAGGAGATAACAGCCGACTGAGAGAAAAGTCCTGGATCTGGGTTGTTTGGGTTTCAATAACATGCACTTCTTACTTTCAGCTCCAAATTCTGTGCCATCAAAGATGACTATGGTCCTGTTTACACCTGGTATCAAGATGCGTTTTGGTCGATCGGACCACAAGTGGATGACTGTAAATACAGGGGCTAAAACGTTTTGAGCTTGTCCATTTTTGACCACTTCCAGAGGTAGTCGAAAACACATTGTTCCCTATCATACACCCAGCGCAATGCAACGGCAGGCGCGACGCAATTGTTTTTTGCTAGTTTCAGCCTGACGCAGATATCATTTTCACGGCCAGCGCCACGTTATTTAAAAAGCAAATACACTCACGCCTATCTGTTTGCCCATAAGCGTTCTGGTCCGAAAACAAGGTGTGTTCAGGTGCATTGTTGGCGTGTTGCTATTTTGAGGCAAATGAAAACGACTGCACCATTGACCAATAAAGTCTAAAGTCAATGGCGCAGTATTTTCTTTTTTTATTTAAAGAGTGCATTAATAATATGCGCCTATAGGCAGGTACACAATGCACATACACTCTGCTTGTTACACACACAGCGACGAACAGCACACAAACATTTTTAAATATTAAAAATAAAATGATTTCTCTCTGGAGAAGCATTCAGCCTTTCCGCTTGCAAATTCCACCATGTAAATAGCGAATCCGCAACTGGCTTTTAAAGGGAATGCGAGATGAGACTGATTGGTTTATTGTACATTACGCCCAAAATACACCTATGACTCATTAAGAGACTAGGTACAACCCTTTTGGACCGTGCGGCTGGCACGCCGACCATTTTTTCCTGTTGTTAAACTAGCAAAAGAGGATTCGGACACTCCCTAAGTGCACCTGCGCCATGCACTTAGATCGTTAAAATAGGGCCCATTGTTTTCGTAGTGGAAACACTCATGTGGTCAAATGCACCTAATGTGTAAACATTATGGGAAGCACGCTAGCTAGAAAGGATTTAAACTTTGTCGGCTGAAGACCTACATTTGGTTTGAAGACGAAAAACATACCAATCACTCACCAATTCTGATTTCTAACACACACTCACTGCATTTGGCCGGTCTTGCGGCTATCAAAAGAGAAAAAAGCTGCTCCTCTCCATAATTTTTTCCGTCATCTTCGGTGAGTTCATATGCAAATTGCGTGAGCTTATTTCATCCATTAGATCGAAAGATATGAAAAAGCCCATACATTTACCTGCCCATAGACCCTCCCCTCGAAGAAATCAGGACAGAAGTGGTCGAAAGTGGACAAAAGAAAACCATGTGTTTTTTGTTGAGTACCATACCTGATACATCAGACTTTTATTGCTCACATAGTATGATATAGTGAGAATAAGGAGCATTCAAGAAAAAAAAAAAAAAAAAAAAAAAAAATGCAATTTGGTACAGTTGCTGATATTTATATGGCTTATCCATCCATCTATCCATCTAAACTTGCTTTGTAAGGAAACCTGGGTTTGTCTAACATTATCCAACCATCCCCCATTTCAGAACATAAGGCTTATCATATTGTTTTTTTTTTTTAAATGCTAATAAAAACTTTAGTTATGCATAATTTAAGATGGTAAATGATTAACTGATGAGTTGTCAATACAATATATATTTTATATTTTATTTTATATATTTTACCCCAAACATTCAACATATCTGACACAAAATGGTAACTGCAAATTGACATTTTGCTGCCTGGAGTCAAGTTATCTCTGTGAACTGCTGACAGCAAACTGAATGTCCTGAAAGAATCATCTTTGAATTCAAGAGGGGCATCCCTTTACCTTGATCCTCACTCAAAAGCACCTTTCAGAAGGTCTCTGGTAATGGCCAAAGCCGTACGGAGGTAGTAGACTCATTGAAACCCCACACAAGCAGTGTATCTCTTCCTCTCTACAGCCTGACCCTCCTCCAGGGGGAAAAGGCTCATTGCTATGCCAATCAGGTCTCACATCAACCACCAAGACTGTCTGTGTGAGGCACCAAGCTGCCCAAGAGGGAATCTGCTTTTTTTTTTTTTTACCCCTCATCTCCTCTCCATTTTAATGGTTACCCTCTCCTCAATCTGACCAAAGTATAAATCTTCATATTGTACCATGTACCAGGGAGAAAATTCCTGCACTATTCGGTCAGCAAACCTCGGAGACGCACTGAATGAGGAGATGAGAAAGAAACCCAGGGGAATCCCTGCTTTCGCTGGGAAAGGTCAAGACTGGCATTAGCAGCAGAGGTAGATGGGAAAAGAATATAAATGCCTCTGGGAAGGATCACTTGTACATTAGTTGGAGAGTAGCACTTTCCAAGCATGTTGACAACAAGAATATTTTATTTAATGACACCCTAAACAAGTAACATTACTGATATACTCACAGCAAAGTTGTTTCAAACTCCTGAAATTAACTCCAATCAAACTATTATACGGACGCCTTGAAGGGTTAGAGTTCACCCAAAAATTAAATTTGAAGAATGTGGAAGAGAAGAAATTGTTGAATAACGACATGAGGGTGAGTAATTAATGACAGAAATTAAATTTTTTGGGGTAAGCTAATAATCCTTTAAAGGGGGGGGGGGGGGGGGGTCTAATGCTATTTCATGCATTCTCACTTATTTACACTGTTAAAGAGTTGGATTCTCATGCTAAACATGGCCAAAGTTTCAAAAAACGAGTTGGACGTATAATGGAGTATTTCTGTGCTAAAAATCACTCTTTAGCTCCGCTCACACGGCACGCCTCCAGGAGCTCGACTGTTTTCGGAAAGACTTGGTACAGTGTATCTGTCTTTTATAAATCTGATAAAACTAAAGACTCCTCGGAGATAATGAAGGATGCTATACTACTCTATATGTACTCAAGATTAACATGAGATTGAAAGAAGCTGTGTGTGCTATGTACCCTTTAAAGATAATGTTAACATTAAAGCACTGGAATATGAAAAGATAATAATGCATGTGTAAAGTTTTTTCTACTAACATGAGCTTGGGTTCGCGGCCTTCACAGGTGTACTGCCAGCAGATGAGCCCGATTAGATCGTGGACCCGAGCGTTAGCCATCGTGACCACCGTCATGGGGTGAATCTTTTCTTGGGTCGACTGCATTGAGAGGTAGACGTCAATTTTTTTGGTTGCCGTTGTACCAACATGGCCCTGAAAAAGAAAGATGAATGAAGCATGACTGTAAGCAATCATGTGATTAAAAAGATACTGCAAATTTTAATGCAAAAAGTAGGTGAATACATAAAAAAAATGTCAAACCAAAGCCTTTTTTGAGCCTTGGTGCTCACTCAGTAGGCACAGGTTTGAATCTGGTTTGTCATGTCCTGACTACATTAGTGCTTTCTATCCTCAAAATTATTTTGTTTCTTCTCAGTTTGTCAGTACAAGTAGCAAATAAGATAAAAAATAAAAAAAAATTCCAAGAAATAAATAACAATAAAATAAAAATAATCAGAAATATTTATAAATAAATAAATACATAAGTAAATAAAGATATTGCTAATAAACTTACATTCATTTGTCTGAATTGTATTTAAGATTTTACTGGAAGAGGGGAAGCTTTTTTTGCATTCCTGACAAATTCATAGTACAGAAAACAGAGTGTTTGTAAAAACATGAATCTAAACAGCCAAAGGGGAACAGGTGATAGAGACAGCTGTAAGTGATGCACAATGACAAACTACACCTAAAATCTCCAAGACTGTCAAAAAATTAAAACAGCAGTCTTTCTCTGTTCTGTGAAGGTGTTATAGCCTGGAGCTGATCCTAATGCAAGGAGACAGAAGAGAAACCTGCGTGACACCATGCGTTTCTGTTCTGTATTTTAGAAAGAGCATGCTTAGAGGGTGATGAAAAGCCTCTTTAACCCATCATCTCCCAATTTTTCTTTTTATTGAATTAACACTGTCATTCACTCAAAGCCTCATTACATATTTTTCAACAATGAGTGTTCATGGTGAGCTCTGAAAATTGAGTGTGGAAGTGGAAGTTAAGCATGTTCATTGTTTTTAATCATGCAAGAGAGGAAGGGTTCAAACATTTTCAGATTTTTTTTTAAAGCTAAAATTTTCTCTGTTACCTTTGTTCTTTGATTAACATTAATCACAGCAAATGGTTAATTAGGCTGCTGTCACTTTAAGACCTTTTAGAGGAAAAGTACTTAGTCTAGACACAGAAGTGCTCACCTTGCCATCAAATTTGGAGTATTCGTTGAAGGGGTTGTTGAGCTGTTGGGGACACTGTTCTAGCCGCAGCGAGAGTGTGGATTTACTGCCTGTGCTCCAGGGCCTGTCCTTAAAGTCCTTCTTTTCAAAAAGGGAGCTCAAGTCGTCTGCTACAAAATCAATCAACAGAGGAAAAACCATTCAGAGGACAAGAAATGAAGAAGAGTAACTGAATGTGAACTTTGTTCGTTTGAGTACTGCTACCACTACTGTACCTGATTGAGACGAGCTTCTCTCTTTCCACTGTATATTTTTGCACTTGATCTGGTTCTGTCGTTCTTTCCTCAGTCTCTCCAGTCTTTGAGCTTTAAATTAAAAGACTTTCATCTCATTAACAGTGTCAGCGGTGTGACCCCATTAGAGTTCAAAATGGTCAACTTCAGTAAAATGGAAAGCAGACATGTATATTATAATTCTGTTACAACTGTGATTGACAAATTCAAGGGATGAATTCACCTGGAGAAAAAATATACTGCAGGTTATGACACCTTTCTAGCTATGATACATCTTTGATTAAAAATGCTAAAGACTGATTATTTAAATATTAAAGCGCTGGTTATCTAACAGATCAATGTCTAACTTGACCCACTATTACACTAGTATTTTCCTTGTCAATAAGCTGCCACGTGTTTCGATTAAATATGACCTGGACATTTATTTGTGAGATTCAATTCAAAAGAAATAAAAATAATATACAGTATATTGGATGGTGATCAAGACAATAATAAAAAAATTTAAAAAACACATCAACATAGCTGCTAATTCTGTCTGGACATTGTTGTTGTTGTTTTTATTAATTAAATTTATTACAGCAAATACTACCATGATGTATACTAAAACATTGGAACTTTACAAATCAAATTGAAATCTTTTTTTTTAATTACATTAAGTGACATCATAAAAACAATGTCACAAAGCGAATAAAAATTAATGGCCTTAAAATGCATAACACATAGTTTACAAACCACTATTATTTGAAGGTCTATTGTGAAGCTAAGCATACCATCTGAAGCAAACATGGCATTCATTGTTAGTCAGACAATCACCGTCTGAACAAACATTCTTAACTTTAGTCTTTCATTCATGTCATTAGATTATATTAGGACAAGAATATTCTGCAATTTCTACATAGAAATAAAAGACATTTTACATTTATTTCATGAGGTCTACAGTTGATCTACATCATTTTTAATTTTACAGCGCTGCATATATGCATTTGTATGCGTTTGGTGATATTCAAAGCAGTCCAATTTGAACACTTCAAACTAAAAGATTCGGTCAGAGAGCACTTGGCTGGCATTTTGAGAGCAAGTAAAAATATGCAGCATTTGAACTTGAAGTATGTATTCAAATGTAATCCCCTTTAATTGCAGGGCAAAAGTTTCCCTTAAAGGGTTTTTGCTCTGTAACACAAAAAGTGTTTTGTTGTTTCTGGAACTGCAACCTGAGTGGTCTGGGATGAAGGTGCTATAAACTCTAAAAAGTAATTCAGGGGACCTGCTACCACAACTCAAATAAATACATGGTTGAAAGTTATAAATTCTAATTTTTTTTTTAATTAAACCTTTTAAGATGCAAACATTATTTTGTAGAGTTCTGCTGACATAATAATGTTGATCATTAAAGCAATTTAATATCGTCTGTAATTTAAACTCAAATATCTGCGTTAATTGGCTTTTTTTAGAAACTAGGTTGTAGTAATGTAATGAAATTGTCTTGATGACTTTGGAAATTAGGCAGTGGATTTCTAGTTCCCAGCATGCTTTGCATTAGGACTGGATCAGGAGAATAAATGAAATTAAGTGTTATTATATGTGAAAGACCTGTTAGTGTTTAATGCTGTTATGTTTGACATTTAAAAGAGTTTCTGTAATGTTGAAGTTTTGTGGTGGTTACCATTGTGCTAAAGAGTAGAAACATGAAGGTAAACACTATTGACTCTATAAGCAATTACTGCGCTAATGCCAATAACAAGTAATATCTTACGTGTTCTTTAAATATACATGTTAAATCATGTTAGCATGTGCTTTGATAGCTGTTGATTTGAACTGAAAGAGATAAGATTATTTGGCTCTAGAGATACACCTCTGGTAGTTGGAGCGACTTGAGAAATCAACTTAAAAATTTGTAGTTATGGCTATTTTGCACGTTCTTTACCAACCTACACTTCACCCGAAAGGCCTGTAGGTGGCACACCGACTTCATTTAACAAACTATTCACATTAGATTTTTAAAGCAACACAATTCATTTGCAAATAAGACAAACCACAGATTCAGATTGCCCTGCAAATTCGTAAAGCAAAGAACGATGCTCTTTGATATATAAAAAAAAAGGGACATTCATAGCTAGGGACATTCTAAAATGCTTAACGTGAAAAACGCTTAACGTGGCTTAATGTACTAAGACAGTGATATTAAAAGACCAAACTCCGTAAACATCATCATAAACCATACTGTACAGCAAAGCAGATGAGCCCAGAATATGAACGCAATGTGTTTAATTACAGGTTAAGTGTTTTAGTAAGCTTTTTCACGTTAAGCATTTTAGAATGTTCCAGTGGCGATATCATTTTCAACTGATTAACATCAGGAACAGCGACACTCCTAGTATTATTTCCAATAATTCCAAACTATGTTCATTTTCCCGATTAAATTGTCACATAGGTTGCAAAAGTGCATTCTGCAAACAGTAAGGTGGAGATCTGTGTTGCATTTGTTGGAATTCATCGCTGAAGGTTTGATCATGGCAGATTTAGTCACACAAATAGTACGAGTGGCTTGTGAAGAAACAAAGATTGGCTGTATGACACTTTCATTGAAGCAGAATTTCGCTGTGGAGATCGCTAAACTCCAGCGCACGTGTTTGTTTTCGGATCATCAGCGCTTCTTCTGCATTTAGAGGGAGTGCGTGCATAGAGTTGCCAGATTGCACAGGTTAAGTAAAACATCTTTTTAAGGGAAAAGCTCTATTTGCATCTGGCAACCACAAGCATATCCCAAAGAAAAAACATGTTTTTAGGATAAATAACGAGCGGGCCAATATCGTGACGATTATTTGTAATCATTTGAGAGCGGCAGATATTTTTATCGCGATTAAAATACGACTAATTTTGCAGCCCTAAAGGCAACTTGATCGATGTCTTGAAGTCAAACTGGAGCCTTTAAGAAAATAGGCAAAGAGTGTTTTGTTTTACAAAGCTGACTACCGTTATAAGTTTCTAGGCAAAGCAAAATTATTAGCTATTTGTATTAGCCTAAATTTCTAAATTAAGTACAACTGAACAGCTGTGGCAGGAAAAACATTTGCTGTAGAAATGTTTTATTTAGAAACTGCTAGTAAATTTCACAAACTTTTTTAAAAGATGTTATAGTATTTTCTTGTAAAACGTGCTCCAATAATGTTTGCTTTAATTACAGCTTCAAAAAATGATTTTTACAGTGTAGTTATACCAAATCTCATGGGTCAGTAAGGTAATTCTGAACCAAAAACCATAATGTGTCCACAGCTATTCAAAGAACTGAATCAAATTGATTCGATCAGTGTTCAAATGGGACAGATTTCAACTCTTTTAAAAATATATATGTAGATCACTTGAAGTCATGAAATAATAGTCCTAAAAAGGTCTTCTGTCAAATTAAAGAATATTCTTTTGAGATCACAAAATTAATTGCTGAAATTCAAACTGAACATGATTCATAGATAAGATTCATCAGATTCATATTGATATTTTCAGCACTGTTTCCTGTCCTGAACACTTGCTTACCAGCAGGCTCAGGTCTCACGAAACTGTCTTGTCGTCCTGGGGACAAGTTGTTCAGATGGTTGATAATAGAGGAATATTTCAAAGATTTCCTCTCCAACAAAAGCATAGCAAAACCAGAGCTAAGCCACATCCATTTCATCAAAGCTAGTGATTATCAATCCCTACCCCAGGATTAATTCACATTTCAACATTTGCCATGACGAGAGGTACTGACTGAAACTGAATGACTCCAGGAACAATCCTCAAAATGACCAGGAATCAGTATTTCAATCCTTTTTACACAGACTGAAATCTGCTTGTGTTCAAACAAGCATAACATAATTAGAGCATTGCATAATTACATCTAAATCTGCAGTTATAATTGCTATATTGTTGCTATGGATGCACAATATATCGGCCACTATATCGGCATTGGCCGATATATGTTTATTTATAACGTTATCATTATCGGCCCGATAAGAAAATTTGGCCGATATATTAAAGCCGATAAATAATGGATTGTTTCCTTCAGCTGAGACACTTCAGATGCGCACTGTCCACCATTATGGTTTTGAATTGCTTGAAATATGATTGAAATCACTTCAATAAAGGAAAATACAGTTAAGTACAGCGCAAGTCTATAACTGTGTGCTTGGGACATGGTGTTTAATGGAGTTTTGTTGTTTTTTTTGTAATCAGGTCTTAAAAATTATGTCAAAATTTTTATTTAGATTTATCGTCCAATATATCGGTTTTCATATATAAAGAATTATCGGTTATCGGTATCGGACAAAATGTTCATATCGGTGCATCTCTAATTGTTTCAAAAGCAAAATATAATAAGCATAACTAACCTGTAATGTGAGAAAACAACCGCTTTCTGTGTGAAAAGTTGTTTTTGTGGAATTACTCATTTAATATAATTAGAGAATCACTCAAAAACCATTTTAATATAAAACATTGTGTTTGCTGGTGTCTACTGAAAAATATAGATGAGACACACACCAGATATATTCTCTGTAATAGTCCAATATCAAAACACTAAAAATTGTGTTCATATTGATTATTTGGAATAAGATTAATATTGGAAAAAAAAAAAAAAAAAACCAAGAAAGACCAGACTTAATGCGTAATTTGTTATCAGGTAAGCTTACTGATTCCAAAAGACAAAAGATCCAATTTCACCAGAAACAATTTTAGCACTGGAAACAGGTTTGCAAAGGCAAGATCGTCTAAGAGTACAAATCAATTTCAGTCAGTTGCCATTCCCAGCCAACAAGCACAATCAGATTAACCCTTGATCACAGAAAAAGGAAACAAATTCCCCCAAACAAACAATTCATTTCATTTTAAATGGTACCTATGGAGATCAAAACGCTTTGTGAAATTTCCTTTTTATTTATGTAAACATTTATTGAACCCCGGATTATTTTTCCTGCTCAATTATCTGTGGCTGGTACAGTAAAGCATATAATGTAGAGCGCTGCATTACCAGGAAAGCTTTGAGGGAAAGATGAAGCAGCAAAAGGCTATAGTGTTTAAGTCTAGCCTAATTCAAAACAGTCTTTCTGCTTTGATTTGCTCCAAGGTTTCAGCCTATTGATAATCGGTAAGCAGTAGGGATGGGAATAGTAAGAAAACGAATGATTCTTGCTCCAATTCAGATTCCACTTAAAGATTCTGGTTCCTTAAGGATTGCATTAACAATTCTTTCAGCTTTTCAGAATGAACACTATTTAGAAAACAATTCTTTCAATTGCAATTTCAATTGGCCTGATGTCAAATGATTTCAGATATTCTACAAAAATAAAAATACACAGAACTTCCTCTGCTGCCATATTTTGCTAAACGAATAAATGTTTTAGATCAATGATCACTTTCTGGAGGCATTCCAGAACTGTTATTGGAAAAGGAGCCAGTTCTTGATTCCCAACCCTAATAAGCTGTGATTTCTGTCCATCTGCAAGCCATGGAGCAGTTTAGTTGATGACCAAATAAATGCTAGTCTTGATGTAATGATAACACATCACACTTATTTAACTTCACACATTTGTTGTTGTTAATCAGGCTGTATTTCCTGTTAGAGACCTAAATGGCTTCAAATGTTGCATTTATCAGCATCATCAGCCTGACTGCTTAAAGCAGAGCAATACAGACAGATTTCATTTTTCATACATTTCAGAGAGAAAGAGAAGTACTGAATCACAGGCTGACACCGCAGAGCAAACTGGAGCAGAAGCGAGCAAGGTTTAGTTTAGGCCAGCATCCCATTAGCAGATTTTTTTTATATTCGGCATGTTTGATATCATCGGTTAGCAAACTCTGGCCTTGGTAGTGACTAATGAGCTTCAAGACAATGACAAGCCATTGTCATACTCATATATGATCCCACTGAAAAATGCAAAACAACATAGAGCAAGTTAGCATGAACACACTTAAAGGTGGGGTAAGTAGATTTTCAAAATCGCTGTTGGACTTTGTTGATATTTGAAATCAACTTAAACAAACCCACCCATCTCTTCATTGCTCCGCATCCAAAACTCATACTCCAATCCTAACCACCCTGCTACGAGTCAGTCTCGAATCCCGGCCCGATCGCTGCTGGCAGGCGAGGCGAGTGCACTGACAATGACACTAAACACTGCATTCTCTAGCAGTCGTCAGTGTGCAGTGGTTTAACTGCAAAACTCTCACTATCTGGCCACTGTTACACACGCAATGCGAGTGGATATCTGTTTATCACAGCCGACGCGCAACAAAATGCTTCACGAAAAAGCACAGTTGATGAATGAATGACAAGGAAGCACAAAAATTGAACGCACAGTACACAAGAGTAAATACAAAGTGTTCGTTGTTAGTTGCAAACAGCACTGCAGCTCCAGACAATCAAAACCTCACATGTGAAGCGGAATCAAAGCAACCTCCACATCTGTTTTCAGCCCTTCCCACTTGGCTCTCTTCAGCGCTGGAAAGCTTTTCTAATATTAACGCGGGTCCTAAAGCGCTTACCTAGTCATAAACCATCCCAGTGATATTCTTTTCAGCTCTTTTGTATTGTGTCCCATCTCTTTTTCTGTATTTTTTTTTTTTTTTTTTCAAATTTCCCTCATGCTCGTTCTGTCTCTTTGACCGCCATACGCCCCTTAATGCTGATTGGTTACACGTTTGTTGATGGTGTCGGCCCGACTAACTTCCAAACAGTGTTTTTCAAAATCTACTTACTCCACCTTTAAGCTGGTTTGAGCGATACTCCTTACCAAAATTGAGCGTGTGGAATAGCATTTTTAGTTGTACATAGTGTTTGTGTTTAATTAGATTAATTAATCACCACATCATGTAATTTATTAGATTAAAATTGTAATCGCTTGACAGCCCTAATTAATACATTATTATTATTTCTAAGACAGAAATATATTATTATTGTAATACAACTGTATTATAATACAAATTAATGTTTCATAATAAATAAGAATATTCAAGCATCTTAGTATCTTTATTTGAAAGAGTTAAAAGTTTAATTTTTATATGGAAAAACTGTAGGAAGCTTTTTTAAGTTTCTGTGAGAACAGGTTTACAAACAAATCTAGTGAAATGCTGTAATCATATGTCCACAAATGTCGGAAATGATGCAAATGTGAAAAAGTGCAGCTGGCCAATATACACTTTTCTTAAAACCAGGTGTGAGGTTTTTGGCGATACGTCTTTACTTGTACCAACCACATCAGTAAGCTGGATTCAGGGCCCCGAAAGCAGGAAAGTCTGAGTCAGACAGCTACTTGCCTGTGTTGGAGCGCCGTCGGATGCCAAAGTCCCAGCTGGACGTGATGTCGACAGACTGAGAGAGATCACATGTCTGGCCATCTCCTCCACCGCTGCCGTCACCATACGAACCCCCGGACGAGCCTCCGCCAATGGACACCACAGACGAATGGCACTTCTCCAGATCCACGTCATGATCAATAAGGACCATCTCGCACATCCCGGTGTCATCGCTGGTCACGTGGGACTGCCGGATGTGGGCCAGGATGATGGCGGGGTTATCGAGGAAAGCCATTCTGAGCACCAGCCCCTCTCGCCCCTCTGTCGCTCTCCGGGTCTCTGTCCGGATGTGCCGACCCTCAGTTGGAGTTAGAGGCTGAAGATTCCTCAGCGATGCAGCGTCTTCTTTTCCTTCTTTTTGGGGTTATTTTCTCCTCTCCATGGTGGGACATGGATGCTTGCCTGCAGGGTAACACAGCCCAGATGTTTAACCATTAAGTCACAACACCTACACATATCATACAATCATTTAAGTAATATGTTTAACCTATAAAGCATACTGTATCATGATGATGATGATACATTTTATTTATATTGCGCTTTTCTCAAACCCAAAGCTCCAGACCATACTTTCTAATGATGTTACCAAGTGGCAACATATAGATGCAAAACAAAATGGGTCCAAGTACTGAACCCTGTGGGATGCCCTGCTGAACTAATGTTGCCTCAGATGTGTTTTCCCCAGACAAATATGCTGAAAACAATCAGTTAAGATAGGATTTAACTATTCGAACACAACACCAGAGATGCCTAACAAAACACACAACCTATCAAGGAGGATGAGATATGGTGTCCAAAGCAGCACAAATGTCTAGTAGGACTAAAATGCTGCAAGCCCCCATCTCAGTGGAAGCAAAAAGGTCATGTGACACGTCTCTGTGTCCAAATATTGCTGTAGCTTGCCAACAACAACTACTTCAAGGACCTTAGCCAGAAAAGGCAGATTCGAAAAAAGTTAGAAAAATCTTCAGCATCATAAGCAGATTTTTTAAGAACTGGTTTGATAGTGGCAGTCTTACGGGCCAGAGGAATTGTTAATAACTGAAGTAATGGATGGGCAAATGCGTGGTAAACACTTTTAAGGACCTCAGTAGCCAAAGGGTTAAGAAAACGTGGATGAACCCATAGACATGGCCAATTTCAAAACATTGTCTACACTGACCGTAGCAAAGTTAGAAAAGGAAGTGGAAAGTGAGTTTTTAGGTTGAGACTCAATAGAGAGACAGAAGCAATGGAGCTATAGATACTATGGACTTTCTCAATGAAGTATTTGTTAAAGCTTTTTTTTTTTTTTTAATCATGTGTGAGCATCTTTTATTTGTTCATCTCTCAATCATCATTGTGTTGCATTACATTATATGTTTTGACCCCTACAATAAAAACTACAGCTTTGGTCATTAAACTAAGCTTTAATTTAAATAACATCTTACTAAGACATAACTGTTATTTGGAGATATAGAGTGAAAACTGATATTTATATTATAAGTCTGCTTTAATATATGGCTAACCTTACAAGTTATCAGAACTTCATCCTACTTTTTGGCCATATAAATAACAACATCAGCACAAAATTACATGTTAAATAAGATAAAAAGTTCAATAAACTGTAAAATCCATTCAGCTAGTTCACGGGGGATATACACTGGTATAAACCGGTCTTCCAGGCTCTAGTCTTGTTCTTATAAGGATGTTTATGATATAAACACACAGTAAATACATACAGTTGGTTAGTTACAAGCTAGACACTAGCTGTCATGATCGCTCCTGTGACCAGACACTCAAACAACAAACTTCTTAACTAGAATAAGATACAGGCAGGGACAACCGTACCAAATAATTACACTACATGTTAAAATGTTTTTGAAATCATAATTTTGTAAACAAAATGAAAAATGATGGTGCTAAAATGCTAATTAGCCAGCAAGCTAACAATTTCTAATTTTTAACAGCATTAATTGTGTTCGTTATAAAGGGGAACTGATCACAATTGCACTCACGTTGCTGTCTGACAACATTACCATTATATTTGAATAACAGTGTTGATAAAACACACGTAAGTAACAGCTCACTAAACGCGCTAGTCAGGCCCTGCTAACGCTCGTGCTAATCTGCTCGATAAGCCTCAAACATCACCCCATCATTTACCTTCATTCATGCCTGTAACAGCGGCTGAAAGTATCACAGACGCGCCACACCGTCTGAGCGAGGGAGAGACTGTGCTGTCTCATTTCATACTTGTGGAGATATCGTCCCAAAAACAGAATAAATGTGTCTGTTGTTTACTCTGTTGTTCCTGTATTGGTGGTCCTGTAAGCTACTTCCTGCGGGTTTACCCCTCATACCGGAAGTACACCGCTCTGGGAAACACCCTCTAGAACCAAAGATGGACAAGGCAAGCGGCCAATCGAGGTCAAGAGAAAGTAGATAGACAGTTTATTTTATTTTATTTTATTGCATTTTGTTAGATAGATAGATAGATAGATAGATAGATAGATAGATAGATAGATAGATAGATAGATATTATTCACATAATAAGTGATTGCAATGTGATTTTGCAAGGAATAGTGTTAATATGTCATTGTTTCATCAGAAGACTTTATAACAAACAGCATTATCAATTTACAGGAACTGTACAGAGATTGAGAAAAATTTCATTTAGAGGACAACAACATTTAGGTTTGATTAAAGTAAAGAAAACAACAGATGACAATGTTTTGCAAACCTAAATGTTGTCATCCTCTAAATTACACATTTCTCAATCTCTGCAGTTCCTGTAAATTGATAATGCTGTTTGTTATAAAGTCTTCTGATGAAACAATATGACATATTTTCAATACGCAAGATATTGACACTATTCCTTGCAAAATCACATTGTAATGGCCTAATTTAAGGGGAATCGGGGTATCTTCCGTTCATTCGGGGTTTTTTTTATTTATTTATTTTTTTTTATTTAATATTGAAATCAGAAAAATTAGAAAATTTTTTTAAAAAGACAAAGAAAAAACAAAACAAAATTGGCTTGATTTTTCACTTTTTCGTTCTGGGACTGAATAATGAATAATCAGCTTGAATATTCGATCTCTACATGTGGGCGGGAATGAAACGCCTCTTGTAAGAATTTTGCAGTAAAATATCCAAAAACCACTAGGCTAGTGTTATATATTTTGTTCACTTGAGTACAACTATTTGTAAATCGTGAGAAAACTGCAATTTTAACCAAGGCTCCGGGACGTGTGAGGAGTCGCCTGTCAATTGCATCATACCCGCGTTACCCTCGGTTTCCGGTTTTATTTTGTAGAAACCATGGAAATACCAAAGACGCTTTAATATTTACATGTTTTAATAGACAAGGGAACAACTGTTTGGTCACATTTATAGGCATAAAAATAATTATGTTATATAGCTCAACACGTTTAGTCTTATTGTTTTCTAATTTTACCATGCCTCAGAGAAAAACACTATTTTGTCAAGTAGCTAACATAGCATAATCAGATGCCGCTTTATTTTTAGTAACAGTAATACAGAATTTTCTCCATCATACAATATGTTTTAAAGTTAATTGCATGCCATTTATCAACACAAGCCATCCAGCATTTAATATAGTCTAATATCGATCTAGCTTACTGCAGTGTGCAACAGTGTCTCGCAGCCGCCGCCGAACGAACGCACATTATAACATAATTTTCAACACACTCAAATGTATCTAATATGATAAACAGAGCTGCGTTACCTCATACTCGTGACCAGAAAAGCGGAAGCGGCGCCGGCGGTGTTGCGCAATCACTCCAGCGGCTTCAGCTCCCGCAACACTCGGTCCTGCTCTGCTTCATACTACAGTAACGTTAATAATCGCATCCATGAACATGATTCTTTCCCTCATCCTATCCCAATTGTTTTCCACTTGCTGTGAGGTGAACCTGTCCCAAGATTCCGCGCTCAAACTTGGCGTCATCAAGCTACGCCTTTGTTTTGAATATGCCTCTAGTGACCTCTAGTGGACAGAAAATATTACATATTGCACCTTTAACGCGTTTATTCTAAATTTAATCTCTTTCTCATAAATATTAATTTACTTTGCAGCTGCACACAACTACCCCCAGTCTACAACTTTGGCACACTGCCTGTTTTATTTAACTGACCAACTATAAAAGTCTAGCGAAGCTGCCCGACACACTAGGCAGCGCGGAGCGAATGTAGCCTATGATACATTGAAGTAAAGTGCAAATCAGTAGCCTATCGATTTAAGTGTAAATATGCAGCAGTCATAACTTTTGTTTCAGACAACATTTGAAATATGACAGATATGAAAAGATATGACATGTTATTAGTTCCTCAAAGCGGTGTAATTTGTTCAGAGATGGACTTTATTGAAATGGGAATTGGATGTCATGATTTGATGACGGAGGTGAACTCGTTTGAGATGCCAATTTGAAATAGGCTATGACACATTTAAAAAAAAAAGTAAAATAAATAAATAAAGGGGTAATGTTAAATAAATATAGTGTTAAATATAGCCAGTATAGTGCTCTCTCATTTATAAGAAGATATCAAAACCCTGAAATAACACTAACAATAAAGAGATGAAGAGTAGCCTATTTTTATAGCCTATTTATTGCCATCTGTCGGTGTCAGAAATTAACTTTACCATAAGGGGCAATTGATTTTCAGGGGATTTTTTATATATTTTTTATATAGGTTTTTTTCCTAATCTTATTAAATATGTAGGTATGCCATCTTTAATGTTAAGTTCTTAAATTTAGTCAAATGAATTAGAATAATATGACGCTAAAGGTTGTTACCAATTAAATCACAATCAACCAAAGGCTTGCAGAGGTGGCAAAGAAGCAGCATCTGAAGTTGCTTTTAGATCTATTTAATGAGATGTTAGATAATGTTTTTCAGAGAGGGCAGTAAATGCGTACCAATTACAATTGCATAATGTAATGAGATTAATGTTTTAAACAACATTTTGAATACAGAAATATTAAATGAATGACAAAATGAAACGATATTTGGATTATGAAATTAATGTCGCCATTAGGTGAAATTAGGTGGCGGCAAGTCATTGTGTAAATGAATGAGTCATTTATTCAACCGATTCATTCAAAACGCTGATTCATTCAGGAATAAATATCAAGTGGATCTCTATAACCCATTGGGCCATTGAATCACTCTGTCAACTGATTTGTTCAAAGACTATGAGTCAGTCGCAAAAAAGTCCTGATTTGCATTGAAAGTTTAGTTGGCAGAGAAAATAAAACACCGTTTTGTGTGACATTCATTAACACTCAATATTAATGAAATAAACTCAGAATATTGCCTAAAACAAAAGTTATAACTTTAAGAAAAGGAAAAAATAGCATGTTGCCTATTATATTTGACATCATATGCCAGTGATAGCCTACATTTCCTACACTTCTCTATTTCAGATTCATCCCATGTTGTCTAAAACAAAAGACTGCTGCATATTTACACTTAAATAGATAAGCTACTGATTTGCACTTTAGTCAAGTCAAGTCGCCTTTATTTATATAGCGCTTTTTACAATGTAGATTGTGTCAACTTAAATGTATTTGCTCAGCGCTGCCCAGTGCGTCGAGCAGCTTCGCTAGATTTTTATAGTTGGTCAGTTAAAGGGGCTATATGTAGGAATGACACCCAGTGGTCGAAATAGGTACTGCAGTCCAAATTCAAAATATTGTTTGCCCCGCCCCCTCCTTCAAAGACGCTGGTTGCCAGCTCGAGGACAGGAAACAAGAGTGAGCGCAATTGACAATGAAAGCTGAGGAGTCTTACACACTGTAAGCTGATGAGTTGATATATCAGTGTTTTAATATGTTGTCGTTCGTAGACATTTTTAGATGGATGTAGAGGCTTTTAAGGTCAGGTAGAATCTGTTATTCTCTGACCCAGGATAAACTGGCAGTGCACTGTTTAGCACAGACCAAAACAAAGACAGACATTCCGACACGGAACCCACATTTCAAAGTAGAATATCTGGCTGTAGCATTGTTTTTCTGAGAAACAAGTAGGTGAACTTAGCATGTTTCTTAAATATCTGTAAACTTATTGGGGTATTTTTTACGCTGTATTAAAGTGAAAATCTTACATATAGCCCCTTTAAATAAAACAGGTAGTGTGCCAAAGTTGTAGGCTAGGGGGTAGTTGTGTGCAGCTGCAAAGTAAATTAATATTTATGAGATAAACTAATATTTCAAGTGTAGATGAATTTATGTCTGCACAGAATTAAGCCCTGACTCTGCCCCAGTACGATTTGCGTCAAGCCATTCACTAGTCTGGTTATTTGATGAGAAAGAGATGAAATGTAGAATAAACGCGTTAAGAATCCATACAGCTGTAGAGAGAGGGACTTTTATTCTGTTGAGCGGAACCAATGAACAACTAATGACGACATGGTTTGATTTCTGGTTGACCAATCAGCGGAAAGATGCGTTTTATTCCCGCCCACATGTAGAGATCGAATATTCAAGCTGATTATTCTTTTCCAACCCCAGAACGAAAAAGTGAAAAATCAAGCCAATTTTTCGTTTTTTCGTTTTCTTTTTAAAAATGAAAAACGAAAAAATGTGCAGTTTTACTGTAGGGAGCTATACCTGCTCAGATCATAAAAATAATTTTTGCTGTTGTTGTAATCAGCTTGATTCAATCATATTAAATTATATTTTTGACTTAAATCGGACCTCATTGTTATGAAATATGCTTTTAAAATACATGCTTAAAAAATTATTTATTTATTGATTTGTGTTTAGTATATAAATTTATATTTGATTGTTTACTAATTTATTTCGGAGTTTATAACAATATTGTGTTTTTTATGATAATGATGATGAGGAGGAGGAAATCAAATTGTTTGCATCATGGACACACATTATAAACAATTAAAGCAGTAATTACTGATCAGACCTATAAAAAATATGTTAGTTTAATCTTAGTTAATTGATACAGTCATATTGTTCAAGATAATTTATTAAAGCATATTTTGAGGTAACCTGATTTTTTCCAATTTTTAATAAATTTATGTTTTTCCTTGTCTGTTTACAATGACATTGTGTAAATTTGTATTGCAAATTTATATTTAATTTTACACAATATCACTATAAACAGCCAAGAAAAAAACTGATGAATTCATTTAAAATCACAAAAATCAGGTGTGTGTGTGTATATATATATATATATATATATAGTACTGTCAAACAATTAATTGTTGTGACCCTGGACCACAAAACCAGTCATAAGTCTCACAGGTATATTTGTAGCAATAGCCAACAATACATTGCATGGGTCAAAATTATCGATTTTTCTTTTATGCCAAAAGTCATTAGGATATTAGGATATAATATCCTATATCCTAATATATTAGGATATAAGTAAAGATCATGTTCCATGAAGATATTTGGTAAATTTGCAAAAAAATGCATTTTTGTGAGTGGATATGCATTGCTAAGGACAATGGATATGCAAGGATATGCATTTCATTTGGACAACTTTAAAGATGATTTTCTTTTGCACCCTCTTGGCCAAATATCGTCCTATCCTAACAAATGAAATGCTTATTTATTCAGCTTTCAGATGATGTATAAATCTCAAAAATGTCAAAAAAAAAAAAATTGATCCTTATGACTGGTGGTTTTGTGCAGGGTCACAAATGTGTGTACTGTGTGTATTTATTATGTATATATAAATACATACATATATATAATATACATGTATATTTATATGTAATTTATATTATATATAAAAAATAATATATTTTTTGTTAAATATGCATGTGTATGTATACATATAATGTATAAATACACACACATGCACATTTAACATCTTAATATAAACATATACTGTATAAATATACATTTTATACAAATAAAAATGTTGCAGTTGTGAGCACAGACCGCGGGTGGGCGGAGCCGACAGTCTGCACGCTGTTGTGCAACACTGGGTACATCATCAGTAGGAGCTGCTGTGCACGAGACACACACAGCGATCCACACGGATATTCTCACAAGCCATTACATCTGCTGTAGATCATCCAGAGGAGAATGTGCTTTTAACAACCTGTCTGTATTATTCAACAGCTCAACACAACAACAAGAAGAAAGAACACTGGAACGCCAAGGGTTTATTGCAACTTATATTCATCACAATTTGATTTCTAATTTATTTTCTTTTGATGGACTCGAGGACGGAAATCAAATAGAGGTGGATTTTCTGAAGTTTTGCAGAAGCTGCCACTGGACTGGATGGAATAATAGTGTGTAACTGCTTAAGAAACATTGCAACGAGTTAAACGATGAACAATCAAAGCATCAAAGTGCACTAGACTGTTTCTGACACTGGAAATCAGAGGGTCATTTTTATTAAAACACTTTTTGTTTTCGCGAACTCGGGACTCTTACGCATCCATCATTTTCATGTAGCTGATATAATCAGGACAACATAAAAATATCTATCGTGTGGAATTAAAAAAAAAGAATTCAAAGTCATTTGAGCCGGAGGATGGAGGAGCAGAGTCATCTGATGCACACCCTGGGCGGCGTGACCCTCGCCGGACACCCGGTGGCTTTACCGGTGCCTCATGATGGAGCAGACGCGAGAAGCAAACAGGACATCGGAGACATTCTGCATCAGATCATGACCATCACCGACCAGAGCCTGGACGAGGCTCAGGCAAAGTTAGTTTCACAATGACACTTTACACTGCTGTCCATGTTAATACACTTTATTAATTATTTATTAAACAACAACGATAACGTGTATTTGCAAGGAGCTCCGCACGTCACACTTTTTTATTACATCAGTGAATATTTATCAGCGTGGTTTTAAAAGTCAGTTTCCACAGTCTTGAATATTCACTGCTGTTGGCCAGGAAAAAAAAAAAAAAAAAAAAGATACAATTCATTTAACATGCCACACATCCTATAGCGGGGCATGTTGTCACACCATATGGTGTAAGTTGTAACAATATGTCATTAAACAGCACATGCTAACAGTAACACAATTATGAACAACAAACAGCATATATATATATATATATATATATATATATATATATATATATATATATATATATATAAACGATTGATCGTGATTAATCGCACCCAAAATTATATATATATATATGCTATATATATACAGCATATATATATATATATATATATATATATATATATATATATATAAACGATTGATCGTGATTAATCGCACCCAAAATTATATATATATATATGCTATATATATACAGCATATATATATATATATATATATATATATATATATATATATATATATATATATATATATAGACGATTGATCGTGATTAATCGCACCCAAAATTATATATATATATATATGCTGTTTGTTGTTCATAATTGTGTTACTGTTAGCATGTGCTGAAAACCTATTAATGGCTGTTTAATGACATATTGTTACAACTATATATATATATATATATATATATATATATATATATATATATATGTATGTAAAGATTTCTTAAATAATACATGCATGTGTATTTATGTAAACACAAACTTTTATTTTGGATGCGATGAATTGTTTGACAGCACTATATATATATATATATATATATGTGTGTGTGTGTGTGTGTGTGAATAGTATATATACATATATATATAAAAAATAATATATATTATAAAAAATAAATATATAAAATAATATATATGTGTGTGTGAATAGTATATATATATATATATATATAAAATAATATAAAGTATGGCCTACAGAAATTTAAAATGATAAAACATATGTGACAACTTACCCTGACCTGACATTTATGAAAAAATAGTGTTTTCAGAGCAAACAAAAATATTATTTGCTGCTAAAGAACAAAGCATTTAATCAGTTATGTGTCAAATCAGTGGGTGTTTAATCATATTAACAATGTAGAACATATTCTATATAGATACAGTTTCATTTGTTGCAGACTACCACTTTTGTAGAGATCAATGATGCATCACACTGGTGTTGATTTAACCATAACTGTATGGTTTTATATAAACCTTTGGCCTTACAAACAATACATTAAAAGTAGGCTCTCTATATAAATACACATGCCACATGCCATATGAAACAATAATATTTTTATGTTGGTTTCCTAATGAAAAACATTGGTTGAACTTGCACGATGCTGCGAGGTGCAATCAGGAAAATATATTTAGAAGCACAGTAGAGGAACTTTAATGACAAAATACTATTTTAACTGCATGTGTGAATGATATGATATATCTAAATAACTTGTGTTTCTCTTTGAAAGAAAGCATGGGCTGAACTGTCACAGAATGAAACCGGCTCTATTCAGCGTGCTCTGTGAAATCAAAGAGAAAACAGGTAAGTGCTCCTTTATGCCCCACACAATACGGTCTCATAATACACCTGCACGGATGGTGCACTTCAATACAGCCCGCTGTTAAATTCACAATAGCCACCACCAGTGCTACAGAAGCTCACGTTTATTACAGACAATAGTGCTTTTTACACTGACAGATGCTTCCTTACCGAAGTGTAAATGAGCTGCGTATGCTATGTTTTCTGATGATGTATTTTGTAACGGTGTGGTTGATATCTTCAGTAGGCCTACTATTGAGAAAAAATACAGTTTGATTGCGTGTTAACAGAGCACTGTATACATAAGAGAGCTGGAGACATTGTTAACGTTTTAGAGCTACTCATTGACGTAGGCATTGCAGAAACACAGAAATTAAAAAATGTGCATCTAGTAGATGCTTTGCTCATCAGCTTTGAATGTGCAATGAATATTTATATTCATATATATATATATATATATATATAATGAATATTTTTTTAGGTCAACATGTTACTATGAGAGGTTCAGATTATGCTGAGATATATGTTGATATTTAAAGGTAGGGTAGGCAATGTTTTTCATAAACACGTTTTGTTATACTGTTTGAAACTCTCTTCAAATTCTGATAGCAATCAATAATAGATCATCTAAAACATGTACATATATCTTCTGTGGAAGTCTCAGGACCAAAAAATGGTTGTCCAATCATTACATTCGGTCCAATGCAGTGATAGGATATCTTGCCTGCCTGTCAACTGATGTATTTTACAAGTGACCATGTTATAAGTGGGTATTGAATCATTCATTCAACTGATTTGTTTAAAAACACTGATTCATTCAGGAACGAATCAAGTGACTCTTTATGGCTGAGTAATTGAATCATTCATTAAATCGATTGGTTTATTACTAATTCTTTCAAATTAATAAGTATTTGTAGGCTGATGTAAAAATCTTACAATAAAATTTGTCTGTAAAATTCGTAAAAAATCATTTTTTCCATTAGTTACAGATGATGTTCAGTCATCACTGTACTGTTTTTCTTTAGGTCTGTCATACTACCTTTAAATGGTTTAAGATATTTTATGTAAACTTTTAATTTACAATTTGATTTACATATTTCTATGTTTTGATTTACATGCTTCCTACTTTTTTATTGATTTTCTTTAGACTGAAGCAAAAAAAAAAAGTCCTGATAAGAAAATTTGGCCAATATATTAAATAATGATGAAGCTGATAAATAATGGATTATTTCCTTCAGCTGAGAGACTTCAGATGCGCACTGTTCGCCATTACAGTTTTTAATTGCTTGAAATATGATTCAAATCACTTCAAAAAGGAAAAAAAAAGTTAAATACAATGTTCAGTGCAAGTCTGTCATATAGGCTACATAATATTATAATGAGAACAATACAATTGTGTGCTTGGGACATGGCTTATAATGTCGAGACTTTTGTTTTTGTAATCAGGCTCTCAAAAATTATATAAAAACTTTGACTTAGATTTATCGGCCAATATATCGGTTATCGGTTTTCAAATATAAAGAATTATCGGTTATCGGTATTAGCCAAAATTTTCGCAGTATCATGCCTCTCTAGTTCCCAGGGTCAGGACAAACCTGGATGTATCACAGAATATCAGGCCTGGAAAAGTCATGGAAATAAGTAAAATCAGTCATGGAACCATCAAATAGCTATAGTGATTTTTTTTCCTAGGTATATTCAACTTACAATATTTTTAATTGGCTTTATATTTCTTTGTAAGTGTAATCTATGAAATAATTAAAAATCCTTATCCAGGAGTCACAGATGCCTTGGATTGGTGAACTCTGTGGGGTGATTGGTTGTGTAAAAGTAGCACAAAACATTCCTTAGTCATGACAGCGGGCTTCAGTGCCAGCGCAGTAAACATTCTGACATTGCCATGGTAGTGAGCAACTCCCCTGTCAACACTGAATATTTTCACAAACACAATTTTTGCAGTGCATGCATATTTGTAAATATGCATCTCTCATTCTGCAAAATCAATTGTCAGCTTTAAGTAAAGCAAAGCAATTGCATTTGATTCATTAGGTTGATTTACAGACGTGCTTTATATTAAGTAAGCACTTCTGAAGTCTACTGGGGGCATTTTAGTATTGACGCAATCTGACAGAGCTAATGAGTGAAATAAATCAGGCTGAATATTATATGCCTATTTAGGCAATAAAATTGAATTAGAAGAAACTATAAAATATAACAAAAGTTAAATAAATATCTACATAACCATTGATGCTGGCTGTTGTGTTAGCAATAGAGATAATATTAATGCAGAAAGTGGTTTGTTAGAGGTTTATGAACGGTAAAGTAGGGGCCCGTTTCAGAAAGGAGGTTAAGTGAAAACTCTGAGTATGTTAATCCTGAAATGAGGGAAACTCCGGGTTTTCCGTTTCAGAATGGAAGGTATGTCAAACCCGAGAAAGCAGGGTAAGTCAAGCCCGTTTCTGAAAGCTACCATGGTAACTTACTCTGTGAACCTAACCTGGTTCGGTAAACCCAGAGTTTCCTTCGGTCTCCTCCCCCTTTTCAAAGTGCAAGTGATGTTTAAATAGTTCATTCATTCATTTATTCATGCATCAAAAACGCTATTTTTTGTCCTTTTTCAAGTACAAATATCTAAAAATTATTAAATCAAGATGGATTTTCTATATAAGAAAATTATATAAGATATTTAGTCATGTTTCCTGGGGGGATCTAAATTAAGTGCATTTTACTTAAGTACAATTATCAATATCTGCCAGTGTGGTAATAAAAATAATCTTAATGCAAACGGAAAACAAGATTATTCGGAGTGTCTATTACTAAGTGCAAATTTACAGTAGCCCCGGCAATGTCATACAAGGTTAAAAACAACGGCTGTGATTAACGGCTTCAGTGGTGTAGACAGTATCGCGTTGAGCGCGGAAAATAACTTGTGACGCGATTGACTGGGTTCGAATCCGCTTTCTGCCGAGCTCACGCTACTCCCTTTTCCCATCACGTATCACATCAGAAAGGCATTTATTTTCAATAAAAATGGTGAAAATGTTCTAAAAGTGGAAGTAAATTGCCTCATTTACACTCTGTTATTATTGCATCCTGTTAATGTACAACAATACTGAGGTGCAAATAGTATGTATCTGCCAGTATAAAATATAGATAGCATGTAATTACTATTTACACTTATTGCAAAGAACTGCTACTTTTAGCCTACTACATGGTAAATAGAACATCATTTGCAAAATAGAAAAAATGCACTTCCATTTTTTTTTTATTTGCATGTGGGATACAATGAAAATGAATATTAGTTCAATAATTTACTGTTCTGCTAGTTTTCACCGTTGATATTACAGTGAGAAGAATTAAACTTACATTTACGTCATGCTATTGCCATGGTGAATCGTAATATCGGAGCTGCATTGATAATGGCTTTTCATAGTGGTGCACGCGCTTAACTCCAAGTCAACCTACTCAGAGTTGATTGAACTAACTCAATTCAGCTGTTCTGAAACAGAAAACTCAGAGTTTCCCATTTCAGATTAAGTCAACTCAGAGTTCAAGTTTTAACTCAGTTGGTTGAACCTCCTTATTGAAATGGGCCCCAGTAGGAGCAACAAGATTTTAGTATTTTCTTAAGAACATGCACATGAGCTTTCCAGGTTGATGTTATATGATATGATAAGGTTTTCTTGTGCATGAATGGTTGTAAGTGCATTGCTATGAGGTTGCAAGGTGTTCTGGGTGGTTTCTGGCCTGATATCTATGATATTCTGGTTTCTAGATGTGGATCGGCTCCCTCATTCAGTTTAAATTTGACATATGATGCTTTTTAATGTTTTCCTTTTTCTTTACTGTGTAATGTGCCTCGATTGAAGTCTTGACATTACTTCCTCAAACGTCCATGTCACAAGGTGAAATAATAGCATAGTGCCCACCCAAAGCATATGCAAAGAAAGAAGGCGAGGTTTCAGTGAATTGCAGTGTTGTTGTCATGCTGTCTGTTTGGAAGGGAAAGCAAAACCGCTTTTGCTTTCAGAGGTTAATCAGATATTAAGATACATTTATAAAGTTGATCAGTACAACCCAAAAGTTTGCTTGTGTACAGCAAACCTGGGAGAACGCCGGCTATATACAAAACTACTTATCACTGGGAAACGTTCTGCTCAAGTCATGCTTGGTTCTGATCGATTGGCTTGATTCTGACTCGGACACGAACTGATATGGTAAAATCAATGACATTATTATTAACTGTGTATTTACAAATGCTTTAGAAGCTAAAGCTCACGATTATAGTGAGGGGCGTTACATTTCCGACACATGCTTGAGGTGTTTGTTCAATCACAACGCATTTGGTCTGCTGGCCAATCAGAACAGGAGGGGCTTTGTTGAAATCAGCGTGATTCAGACAGACTGGGAATAGAGGAGCTGCAATAATGTACAGTATGTGAAAAAAGAACGTGTTTTTTGTACATTAAAGCATGTCAACCTATTCTATTACACCCAATAATCAAAATAACTTTTGACCCCTTTAAAAAAGTAAATTTTCTTAGAAATTCAACAGCAAACCTCTCTTCAATAAGACACATGATTTGAGGTATCATGCAGCACCACTAAACATAAAGTGGTTTGTTAGAGGTTTATAAATGGTAAAAAAAAAAGTAGCAAATAAATGTTTGCATTTTATTAAGTAAATGTGAATGTTTCAAATGATAAGCTTTCCAGGGCATTGCCATATGGTTGATAGTTATAAATTTCGAATACACTATTGATAACGCTAAACACCGCCGCCGTTACACATGCAATCTGAGTGGATGTGTTTATCACAGCTGATGCGCAACAAAATGCTTCACGAAAAATAGAGCACAGTCGATGAACGAACGACAAGGAAGTAGGGATGCACCGATACCATTTTTTAAGGACTGAGTACGAGTACCGATATTTTTTTCTGGTACTCGCCGATACCGATGCCTATACATTTATTCATTTTAATTTTTTTTTTTTTTTTTTGGTGATGTTGGAGTTTTCCAAGCACAGTGAGACTAATTAATGTAGGACAGCTTCTTTATTATTACTCTAATGAAAAAAATTATACATTTTATGCACTTGTCACAAACTGAAAGAGCAAAAATTTCACAGTGTCCAATAACCTTCATAGGGCATAATTACCAATATATATAATTGTTGTTATATAAAAAGAAATTTACAAATTACAAACAATACAACAAATACTATAGAGGTACAAATTAAATAAACTTGTTTTTCAGATACAGTAGGTTTATAGACCATGTATACATTTATTTAACAATTTTTGTTGTTTTATTAACATTAATGACAAATATAGGCTACGGTCCATTTAAGACCAAATTCATGGATACTGACACATATCCTGTTTTCACCCAAATGTTTACGTCCACTTAAACCATAACCGACTGTATTTACGTGAGATACTCCACACGATGGACATTTGGACAACTATGTGTGCATTTGACCATTCAGGCGCGAGGAGAATTGAACACACGATGTCTGAGAGAACTGGGATCACGCGCAAGAAAGAGAGAGAGAGCGCTTCTGGTCTGTCTGCCTATCCTGCCTTCAGTAATCGATAACGAATTGTGATTGAAAGCATGCAGTTCGCAATGTGTGTGTTGACATAATTAATTTTGAAGTATTTCCACACCTCTGAGGCTGACATTGTTTCTGCTGCTGCCGTCGGTGTCTCTGTGTGCGGAAAATTCTGTCAGTTACGTCACGTGAGGTATCGGTCTTTGGTATCGGGGGTATTTTTACAAATACGAGTACAAGTATATGAGCTTGGTTTCGGGCCGATACCGATACTGGTATCGTAGCATTCCTACAAGGAAGCACAAAAAATGAACGTACAGTAGTAAATACAAAGTGTTCGTTGTTAGTCGCAAACAGCACTGCAGCTCCAGACAATCAAAACCCAGTGTACTCACATGAATAGCGGGATCAAAGCAACCTCCACGCCTGTTTTTGGCCAGCGCTGGAAAGCTTTTCTAATATAAACACGGGTCCTAAAGCGTTTTGCCCAGGCATAAACCATTCCAGTTATATTCTTTTGAGCTCTTTTGTATTGTGTCCTATTTCTCATTCTGCAGTTTTTCTTATTTTCAAATCTCCCTCTTGCTCGTTCTCTCTCCTCGACCGTCATACGCCCCCTAATGCTGATTGGTTAGACGTTTGTTGTTGGTATTGCATCTAACATTTAAAAAATGTTAGATGCACGTCCAAAAAAAATTAAAAAAAAAAACATTCCATGAACGATGTTTTTAAAAATAAATGTTTTTGAGAACATAAAGACCAGATAACGTTGAAAGAACATTCTATTAACGTTCCTGGAGGAATGTTTGTTCATAATTTGAGAGAACCTTGACAGAACGTTAGCCAAAGTTCTGAAAATGTTTCCTTTTTGCTGGGAACCTCTCTTTAGTAAGACACTAAGGGCCAGATTTACTAACAGCTTGTGTCAGCGCAAACCATCTTTTGCTGTTAAAAAACTACTGTCAGGATTTACTAAAAAATTTGCGCTGAAAAGGCGTGGACAGGGTTATTTTTGTGGCTGACCTTGTAGGAGTTTCCCTTTCAGATGCAAAATTTATGGGAGGAGAGTATTTAAATCAATCATGCAAGGTAACTTACTAAGGTTTGTGCTAGTCAATTTACTGGTATTCGCGCTATTATTTACCGCCCAAAAAAAGCATGTCTTAAACCAGATGCTAATTTGCGCTGCTCTTGGTAGATTGTGTTGATTATTATGGAAATGATCCGGCTGCGTCTGTGTTCTTTAATTTGCACGTCGTCATTAGATCACGCGTAAAACTTTCCACTCTTATCTGTGCTTTTCTGGAAATGCGTTCTCACGCTAATTTGCCCCGTTTCGTAAATCTGGCTCTTAATTTTTAGGTATCATGCAGCACCACTAAATGCGATGATCACCATTTCAATATTTCTAATTTATTGGCATTATGAAGTGCACTGTCATAATCAAGTATTAGAAAACCATAACAATGACCAAAAATGACCTAAATACGATTATGAATATGTGCTTCTGAATCTGTCAGTCATACCTGTGTTTATGCACACATATTCCCTGTGCATTCACTGCTGTTCCTGTTCGCCTTCCATATCGCAGTGAGTTGTGCAATTAACTGGGCTGCACAGTGGTTAAGATGTGCTTGACTGTGGTGGGTGGATCATTACACTCACTCTGCCCAGGCAGGTTGTGTTCAGCTTGCTTACCCTGTAGGCTGTGGAGGACTGTCAGAGACGGGCGGCATGGATCAGTGGCCTGGAAAATGGACACGAGAATGGAGCATAATTGATTTAAATCCCCGGCGTTCCTTCCCTGCTTATGTACTTTCTATGTTGGTGTAGAACTAAAAGCACAATGTACATTTCTTAAGCTAATGTGCTCAGTTCAGCTAATGTCAATGCATTTTGAGTAAGCACATGTTAGTGCATTGTCTTTTATGAAGAAAAATAGTAGATCAAAAAAATAAAAAATAAATAAAAATTGACTGACCTAGTGCTAAAAACAAGACAAAAAAAGTATTGTACAACTTTGTTTGTGAAGCATTTCATAGGTGAAACTTAGCAAACTGGTTCCAGTAGTAATGAAAAGATTTATCTTGAACTCTGTCATGGAAACTAGTATGTATAAAGCTTAATTAAACCCTTTAATAATCAGTTAAAAAGGAATTTATACCTGTATGATATTACGCTGTATCCACATTGGACCAGCGGTTTGGAAATAGCATGGATAGATGATTTAGCTGCAGGCGCCATCTTCTGACAAGACACGGTAATTCATTCGGCACAACCCTCACAGTGCATTATGGGTATTCTCTAGCTGTTGAGCGTACATCGATTGTACACTTGTTATTGTGGTGCATAGTGGGGTTGAATGAGTGCAATAGATAGCATCCACTATGGTTTCGGACACCACTACAAATGGCTGTCCTCTCAAACAGTGCCCTATTTAGACAGTAATTTTTAAACAATAGTTCCGTTTAATAAAACTACCCAGCAGGCTGGGCAAACATTTAATCCATCCGCTGGGTTAAAACAACCCAATTGATGGGTTTGTCCATTTTCAACACAACCTCCATGCCTGTTTCTGGCCTTCCCACTTAGCTTTCTCCAGCGCTGGAAAGCTTTTCTAATATAAACATGGGTCCTAAAGCGTTTTGCCCAGGCATAAACCATTCCGGTGATATTCTTTTGAGCTCTTTTGTATTGTGTCCCATTTCTCATTCTGCAGTTTTTCTTATTTCCAAATCTCCCTCTTGCTCGTTCTCTCTCCTCGACCGTCATACGCCTCCTAATGCTGATTGGTTAGACGTTTGTTGTTGGTATTGTATTGTACAACTTTGTTTGTGAAGCATTTCATAGGTGAAACTTAGCAAACTGGTTCCAGTAGTAATGAAAAGATTTATCTTGAACTCTGTCATGGAAACTAGTATGTATAAAGCTTAATTAAACCCTTTAATAATCAGTTAAAAAGGAATTTATACCTGTATGATATTACGCTGTATCCACATTGGACCAGCGGTTTGGAAATAGCATGGATAGATGATTTAGCTGCAGGCGCCATCTTCTGACAAGACACGGGAATTCATTCGGCACAACCCTCACAGTGCATTATGGGTATTCTCTAGCTGTTGAGCGTACATCGATTGTACACTTGTTATTGTGGTGCATAGTGGGGTTGAATGAGTGCAATAGATAGCATCCACTATGGTTTCGGACACCACTACAAATGGCTGTCCCCTCAAACAGTGCCCTATTTAGACAGTAATTTTTAAACAATAGTTCAGTTTAATAAAACTACCCAGCAGGCTGGGCAAACATTTAATCCAACCGCTGGGTTAAAACAACCCAATTGATGGGTTTGTCCATTTTCAACACAACCTCCATGCCTGTTTCTGGCCTTCCCACTTAGCTTTCTCCAGCGCTGGAAAGCTTTTCTAATATAAACATGGGTCCTAAAGCGTTTTGCCCAGGCATAAACCATTCCGGTGATATTCTTTTGAGCTCTTTTGTATTGTGTCCCATTTCTCATTCTGCAGTTTTTCTTATTTCCAAATCTCCCTCTTGCTCTTTCTCTCTCCTCGACCGTCATACGCCTCCTAATGCTGATTGGTTAGACGTTTGTTGTTGGTATTGTATTGTACAACTTTGTTTGTGAAGCATTTCATAGGTGAAACTTAGCAAACTGGTTCCAGTAGTAATGAAAAGATTTATCTTGAACTCTGTCATGGAAACTAGTATGTATAAAGCTTAATTAAACCCTTTAATAATCAGTTAAAAAGGAATTTATACCTGTATGATATTACGCTGCACCCACATTGGACCAGCGGTTTGGAAATAGCATGGATAGATGATTTAGCTGCAGGCGCCATCTTCTGGCAAGACACGGGAATTCATTTGGCACGACCCTCACAGTGCATTATGGGTATTCTCTAGTCGTTGAGCGTACATCGATTGTAAACTTGTTATTGTGATGCATAGTGGGATTGAATGAGTGCAACAGCAGGCTGGGTTAAAACAACCCAATTGATGCGTTTGTCCATTTTCAACACAAATTGGGTAAAGAAAGTAAAGTAAAGTAAAGAATCTGAATTGAGTAATCTAAAGTGAGTAATCTGAAGTAATTTAGCTTCTCATGTAAAAGTATCTTGATTTAAGAATGTTAGATATTTAAACTGGAAACAAGACAAAAATACTGAGGAAGAAAATCCTTTTTTTTTTCAGTGAGAACTGGCTTCATACATGCACTAAAAAACACCTAAACACCATGATTAAAAGACATTAAGCAAAAATGATGAAAAAAAGTGGATGTTTGCCAGTCTGTTGTAAAGACCACCTGACAGATGTGACACTGATTTTGGTCTGTCAGCACAACCTCGCACTCTCGACAGGTTAACTAAACTGATCTAAAGTATCACTGCATTAATTTTTCATTTCCCTAAAGTAAATGCCCCCCTCCCCCCAACACACACACCTCGTCTATTTTAATATTTTACATTTCCCTTGTGACATGCATGCGATATGAGTGCCATTTGTGATCCGCAGTCGTCCATAATTTTTCCACATGGGATAAAAGCCTGAGAGGGAAGGGTTGTATATTTATATAGAGAAAATACAACACGAATCGGGCTGCTCAAGCCATCACATCTGTGACTTTCACACAAGGCCATTACCTCTTTTTGTCATAAGCATCAGAAAATTGTGTGTGCGCAATTTTTTTCATTCATGGCAATGCAGGTGTGTCCATTTTATTCCAGGTGCATGATAAAAAATTACATTCAAACTTTAAAGAAATTCCTTCATTTTGCTTGAATTAAATCTTTATGATTTAAAACTGGAATTTATTGAAAGTGCTATTATGTTCGGCTACTCTGCCATTATTAAAGAAAATGTTAATATTCAATATAACAAAGTTCGATATTGGTGATTCTTAAATTAAGGCCACTTTTGACAACTTGAAATCTTGCAAAATTAAACTTTGATCTCATATCCATGAATAAGTGGCCTTGATCACATGGATATTAGTATAAAGTGACAATGTGGATGTTTGATATGTGTAACTTTTCTTACTTTTGTACTTTTTTTTTTGAAGAAAAGAGAATAATTCTTGGACTTAGTTAGTTATCTAGCAGTCACTTTATTTAAAAAAAAAAAAAAAAAGTTCAGAAGTGTACTGGACATTTTCTGTTTCTCAATTGAAAATCATTTTTACTACTATGTTTTTCTAGTAGTTCTTCAAATTGTTCTCCAATTGTTCTCCAAAATGCTTGATATATATATATATATATATATATATATATATATATAAATAATCATTGCTGATGTGTCTTCGGAGGGCCACTATATATATATATATATATATATATATGATACACATGACCCATGACCCTCGTCCACTGTTCATCAGATATTTCACAGCAGAAAGTGTGGTGCAAAAAGACTGCAGTGAAATGAAAATTTAATCAGCATTTTCTCTGCCTTAACAAGTCAAGTAACCCTCATTTGCTGCTGAGGAGAAGAAACTGATATTTTATTCATAACCGTTTTGGAAGTTGGTATACTTTATTTTTCAGAGGTGAGACAATAAGACAAAGAATAAGACTAAAATTTCCTATATTCTGTAATGCATGTGTTTGTTCATGTAATCTCATTAGCTGGTATTCATATTCATTCTAGCACACATACATTTTTATACGTTTGGATAGACAAAACATCATTCAGTGTCAACAAACTGACAGCATCTTTAATGTAAACCCTAGAGACGTACAAATGCTTACAAATCCTTTGTGGTTTACAGTCAATTTAAAGGCTGATTTTATTGAATTTATAATAAATTAGATGAATATATTTAACTTCAGCATCTTTTGACTTTATATCATTCTGGGTGTTTTTTAGAGACGGATCGAATCCCTTGTGACACACAAACATATGCAATTCCAGTTCAGACCATGGATTTGTAAATATTTGTAGACCTTTAAAGCTGTACATGCATAAAAGACTTCACACTATATACAGTATACATGCTGTCAGTATGTCGATATGATTGAGATCACCCAGGTTTGTTAAAAGAAAGAGCTCATCAATTCTTTGCACTAGACTCGATTTTCCCACAGTCTGCTTCTCCTTTCCCTCGTCTTTTATCATCGCAAATCTTTGTTTAGCAGGTTTGGTTTATGACAGTCTATCAGTCGTGTCAATAGAGCCTCCTGGGAATCTCATGGTGGACGTGATCAAATACAGTAGCTGAATTTTCAAGGGACTTTTAACTGAGATGTGCTGCTACAACCTGATAAAATACACTAGGGCTGCATTTAATGCCAGCTATATACACTACATGATGTTTACAGTCGACAAATCGCCGTTCTTCTCTCACTACACGACTGTCAGGGGTAGCATTTAGTTGCTGTTGTACGCACATTACAGGACCGATCGGTGACAGACACATACACACATTACAATTTTTCTTTTCTTTTTGCAATGATTATTCATTAGCTCTTAATCTAGCAATTCTGACATTATAACTCGCAAATCTGACTTTATTTCTCATAATTTTGATAAAAGTCAGAATTGCGAGATATAAACTCGCAATTGAGAGTTATAATGTAAAGATGTAAACTCACAATTGTGAGAAAAAAAGTCACAATTACCTGTTTTATTTTTTATTTAGTGGTGGAAACAAGCTTCCAAGTTACTGACTACTCTAACACATGTTTTTTAAATGTCTATTTGCAAGTTTTCCCAAATTTTATGTTAAAATATGCAAATAATGCATTATCTAATTAAATATGCATCCTATTTCCAAAATAGAATTCTGAACATTGGAAAATGTCAAGTTTCAAGGTTTTTACAGAGGGGATTTTGGATATGTTTTTGGTCACTCCATAAATCTTAAAATGCTGTCAACAGCCAGAAAAAAAAACATATTTTCACCATGTTTTCAGGAATAAAATTGTTAAATACATGTCAAGTAAATGACACATTAACAAACCCCAATGTAAAATGCATAAAGTGTAATAAAATAAACAGGTGTATTCTTTGCACTAGTCTGAAAGAAGACAAGTTATAGAAGCAAAATAGCATAAAATCTCAAAATGAACCAGTGCCTGAAAAACACAATGGTTTTGCCTGTAGTGTCTTGCCTTTATACATTAATTTAACATATTTTCTTTTCTCCCCCAAACACATAATTGCAACAAGTGCGACTTAAAAACAACACAAGGACACCGGACAGCATGCTATTACACGTCTGCGGTGTCATCAAAGCAGCTAGTGAAGGAGTCTCGCACTCTCCTGTCACAGGAAAAAAAATCAATAGTGCAATCCTCCCCGTTCCCGTCCTCGCTGGCGGTAATTGAAATAGAAAATCAAATGAGCGGCGAGCAGATAATTGTTTTATCAATATCCTCCTGCCCGCCCTCCACGGGTCAGTGGTGCATGATCACCGAGCTCTGGATATGACGAGGACGAAATGTGAAATTGAACAGCTCGGCTCTCGTTTATCAGACCTGACAACTCGGAGTGACCGACTCGCAGTACGACCGGACGCCACAGCTGCTCCCACAGAAACCTCCTGTCTGCCCAGACTCCCGCTTAAACATCTTAACATGATAAAGTGTGTGCTGTCGCCAACGCTGTCATCGGACCAACAAGATTTGAATGTATTCTTGCTCTAATATGTTCTTTAGTTGTACTGTAATGTGATAGATTACAGTAATCAATGCACATTCACTCGCGGCCTCCTGTTAAAAGGGTGATTGTATTGTACTACACACTAAATATTGTAAAATATGATTGGAGGACATTTGGATCACACAACATTGTAAAGGGCAAACATTTGTGCATTGGTTTCTCATTTTTGCTGTTTAAAAGCACAACTTTCTCAGGTGAAATTATGATGATGCAATAAGTTAATAATACTAAAACCTAGCCACAACTCCTGAGCATTGTAGTTTTGCAGACAAACTTCACATTTACTTTAGGAAATGTAAACATTTAGTACATTTACTGTTGCAACTTTTTACTTTGTATTTTTAGTTCAAAGGCTATAATAATTTTAATGTCATTTTTCAGGTGTAAATTAACGGTCCAGCCTGCAAGTACAGTAGGAGGTGATGTCATGTGATACTTGTTATTTTACTCAACATAGGTCAGGATGGACCAATCACAGGCGTTTGTGATGACTAGCTTCTTAAATTATTTTGTAGGTCACAGATAGATAGATAGATAGATAGAACGATAGATAGATAGAAAGAAAGAACGATAGATAGATAGATAGAACGATAGATAGATAGAATGATAGATAGATAGAAAGAACGATAGAAAGATAGATAGAAAGAAAGAACGATAGAATGATAGATAGAACGATAGATAGATATATAGATAGAACGATAGATAGAAAGAAAGAATGATAGATAGAATGATAGATAGATAGAAAGAATGATCGATAGATAGATAGATAGATAGAAAGAATGATACATAGATAGATAGATAGATAGATAGAAAGAAAGAAAGAAAGAAAGAGCGATAGATAGAACAATAGATAGATAGATAGATAGATAGAAAGAAAGAAAGAACGATAGATAGATAGTTGGATGGATAGAAAGAATGATAGATAGATAAATAGAAAGAAAGAAAGAAAGAAAGAAAAAAAAAAAAAAGAAAGAAAGAAAGAACGATAGATAGAATGATAGATAGAACGATAGATAGATAGATAGATAGATAGATAGATAGATAGATAGAATGATAGATAGACAAATAGATAGATAGATAGAATGATAGATAGATAGAATGATAGATAGATAGAATGATAGAACGATAGATAGATAGAATGATAGATAGATAGATAGAAAGAATGATAGATAGATAGATAGATAGATAGAAAGAACAATAGAACGATAGATAGAAAGAAAGAGTGATAGATAGAACGATAGATAGATAGATAGAACAATAGACAGACAGATAGATAGATAGAAAGAATGATAGATAGATAGATAGATAGATAGATAGATAGATAGATAGATAGATAGATAGATAGAAAAAACAATAGATATAACGATAGATAGATAGATAGATAGATAGAACGATAGATAGATGGATAGAAAGAATGATAGATAGATAGAACGATAGATAGATAGAAAGAACGATAGATAGATAGATAGATAGATAGATAGATAGATAGAACGATAGAAAGAAAGAAAGAAAAAGAGCAATAGATAGAACGATAGATAGAATGATAGATAGATAGATAGAACGATAGAAAGAAAGAAAGAGCGACAGATAGATAGAACGATAGATAGAACGATAGAATGATAGATAGATAGATAGATAGAATGATAGATAGAACGATAGAAAGAAAGAAAGAAGAGCAATAGATAGATAGAACGATAGATAGATAGATAGATAGATAGATAGATAGAACGATAGAAAGAAAGAAAGAAAAAGAGCGATAGATAGAACGATAGATAGAACGATAGATAGATAGATAGAACGATAGAAAGAAAGAAAAAGAGCGACAGATAGATAGAACGATAGATAGAACGATAGAATGATAGATAGAACGATAGATAGAACGATAGATAGATAGATAGAACGATAGAAAGAAAGAAAGAAGAGCAATAGATAGATAGAACGATAGATAGATAGATAGATAGATAGATAGATAGATAGATAGATAGATAGAATGATAGATAGAACGATAGAAAGAAAGAAAGAAGAGCAATAGATAGAACGATAGATAGAACGATAGAATGATAGATAGATAGATAGAACGATAGATAGATAGATAGAACGATAGAATGATAGATAGATAAAATGTTGTACTCCCTCTGATGATCATTAGAATATATATATGGATTGTTCCTGCGCTCATGAAACAGTCACATGCATGACTTAAAACAGTCTTTTTCCATTTTGATTTGGGTAATGAAGAGTAGCAGTAAATCTTTGGTTCATATAGTGTTTGTTTTAAGATGCTGATGTCTGCTCGACTGGTTTAATTGCTCTCCTGTACTCTTGAGTAGCTGTTATATATCACACACAGTCATAATGAATTAGTCCACTTCACACACAGCATATTTCTGTATGATAGATAACACTCTGGAGAAATGACCTGTCTTAATTTATGATATCTCACGGAGAGGAGGTGAGAAAGACCAGAGGAGGATGTATGCAGGGAAAATAAATGTTAACCTAAAGTCAGATTGAAACATTATTTTAGGCTACTGCTGTAATGCAAGTTTTTAAAAACCTTCTCTGTTAGTTTTAACTGTAAATGCTGGCTTGAAGAACCTGTGAACACGCAGTCGCCACTAATGTGTCAAGTTGCTCATTTGGCAATTGTAAACTAGAGACTTTCATCAGGCATTTGACGGCTTCTTGCTTTATTAAAGGGGACCTATAATGCCCCTTTCACAAGATGTAATACAAGTCTCTGGTGTCCCAGAATGTGTCTGTGAAGTTTCAGCTCAAAATACTCTATTTGGGTGTGAGCAAAAAACGCTGTTTTTGTGTGTGTCCCTTTAAATGCAAATGAGCTGCTGCTCCCGCCCCCCTTTCCAGAAGAGGGCGGAGCTTTAACAGCTTGTGCTTCGGTTGCTCAACAACAACAAAGCTGGAGAATCTCACGCAGACAAAATGAGGATTGTCAGTAACGGTGTTCAGCCTTACATTGTTCAAACCGGAGTCGGACACTGATGGAGAGACTCAGGAAGAAGTTACAACTTTTAGAATGAAACTGGATGGTTTCTGAATGGTTAGTGGATAAATTTATGTAGTTGCTGTGGAGTTGATTCAACTTATTGACTAGCATGTGCCGTCATGTTAATCTTTTGTGCAAATCCAGCGTTGAATTGACCCTCGTTTGTGAAGCAGTCCGGCGTAAAATGACGGCATGTTGCTGCAGATGTTGTTTATTTTCAAACAGCAACATTACACACTAACTAAAGTTAAAAAAGTGAAATCATAATCAACCACCCCTTTAAAATTAATGGAATATTACATCTACATTTTAGGCATCTGGAGATACTTATGTCCCTGATAAAAGCCTTTCTATAAAACTGGTACTGGATTCATATGTGTCATGAACTGCTCAGAGATGTGAAGGTTGAGGGTCCAAATGCAGTAGTTTATACTACGATTTTTGGATTAAAATATCCAAAAACCACCAGAACAGTGTTATATATTTTGTTGACTTGTGTACCTATTATTCCAGATGTTTCCAAGAATGTTTAAATGCAGAGAAACAAGCAATTTAACCAGGACACGGACCGTGTCTGTGCGTCGCCTATCTATGACATCATACCCGCGTTTATAATTACCCTCGATTTTTTATTTTTAAGACGCTTTAATATATTATGTGTTTTATTAGACAGGTGAGCAACTGTTTGGATACATTCATCGGCAGAAAACTAATCATTGTTATATAGCTCAACACAGTAACTCTTATTGTTTAAATCTCATTTTCTTGATTTACAGTGAATACCATGTTTTACCATGACTAATATTGATCTAGCTTACTGCAGTGTGCAACATAGCAGCCGCCGAGTGAACGCAGAGTAGCATTATAACAACTTTCAACACACAAATGTATCTAATATGATAAAACAGCGCTGCGTCACCCCACATACGCTTGACCGGAACTAGTTTTCGCCTCTTGAGGTCGTTTGTTCAAAACAAAAGGCGTATCACAATGACGCCTTGATTTCACGGAATCATGGGAGGTGTTGTCTTCACATGCAAATAGAAAAAAACACCAGCAAATTAAGAAAACATCTTCATCCGTTTGACATGTGCTGCAAATACTCGCAAGGCAACCAAATACAGAAACTCTCATAATATACATTTCTTACAGAGTCTGAAAATGGTTTGTTCGAAGATTCAGTCTCTCTAAACCCCTCCTCTCCTCTTGTGATTGGTCTACTGTTTAAACTAAACGCCCATTATCATATCTTCCTCAGCACTTTATACACAGTGACACGCGACGGTGTCAGTTTTTCCGTATCAATTCCAGCGCAAGTCCTCATTCTTTTGAAGTGCATCAAAGTGGATTCGCAGCGCGGAAAATGGTGTCTTCTCGACATGTCGACAACATGAACCAAACTCTTTCAGGCCTCAGCTACAGCTACTGTGTTTGAATGCAAAGTAGACGTTGTTCACGGGAAGCCAATGAAGAAGGCATTGGGACCTGATCTAAGCACATGGTCTAAAGCGCACGGCGCAAGTGCGCCGAATCCACTGCTAGTTTAACGACGGGAGAAATGGTCGACGCGCCTGGCACATGGTCTAAAAGGGTTGTCCCTAGTCTGCTAATGAGTAATGGGTGTGTTTTGGGTGTAACGTGCAATAAACCAATCACAGTGTCATCTCCCATTCCCTTTAAAAGCCAGTTGCGCTCGCGTCATGGCGGATTCGCTATTTAGATGGCAGAATTTGCAAGCGGAAAAACTGAACGCTTCGGGGGTTAAAGCGTGCGAGCAGACCATCTACGGGACAAGCCGGATTCCACCAAAGCATTTTTATCTTTATGCACACAATAATAATCTTTTGCATTGTAATGATGTCTTTTTAAATCAGCAGGTTGTAAAAAAGTAAATCATTTTCATTGAGTCTTTTTGATGTCTTGTAAGCAGCAAGTTTCTTGAAAATTGCGAGGCAACTTTTGTCGGCAAAATTCAGCAGCAAAAACTTTCTCTGCATTCCACTTCCGCGGCAAACACAAATATAAACGCCTTCGACCCTGAAGCGAACAGTCTTGGTTTCTCTTAGGTTGTTGTCTCACCTGTATGGTAGCTGTCAGGGATTGATTCCTTCATCTAGAACAAGGGAACAAAGACTGCTTTTAGGTGATGCCAAGAAAAGCACCAGAGCCAAGGTGAAGTATTGCGTGCCTTGTCTCCAGTGGAGCGTACGGCTTTGATCAGACGTACACTACGCTTTTGGCACACAAGAGCTTGAAAAGCCCAAACACACCATATAATGGGTACGTGCGCGCTCGAACCACACCTGACTCCTCTGCCCTCATCTGAAATGTATGAACTGTTTGAGTTTGACAGACTGAATAACAATGTGCTCTTAAAATGTCCTCATGAAAATACTGAATGTTACATTTGCACCTGAGACAGAAAACTGGGTGCATGACTAGAACTTCCCATTGAGTGGAAGGGTTTGGAGTACACTACTAAAACATGGCACTAATATCTTGTCTTTTCTGTTATTAAAGGGATAGTTTAACCAAATCAAAATCAATCAACCATGCCGTTTTTGCATTTTATAACAAAATGTGACATGCCAAGTTTGAATATGCACAAGAATTCCCTGCATTTGGCTGATTAACCCTTTCCATTCTAGGAACAGAATATTTACATCACCATCTGGATGTTTCATATAATACACAATATGTTGCTTTTTAGTGCTTCACTTTCATGTATTAACTAATTTTTTGATTTTATCATTACCTCCATTTTCTCTGAATTTGGGTCATTGATGAATAAGGTTTTTTAAAGTGTAAAAAAAACATAATGGAGACATAATTAATTTTGAAGTTTTATTAAGTGTTAACAATGAGATTATGTGGTGTTTATTTTTCATTTTTTACAAGATGGATACAGTTTGTCACCAAAAAAGTCATTCGGTTTAACCAAAATTTCGGTTTTATCGAATGACACCGTTCGGTTATACCGAATGATGATATTTTTAAACAATGCTAACAGGCTAATATCTAGCTAGCAAACTAGTTAGCTTGCTAGCCAGCTAACAAAAGGACAATCAAACATTTTATATTTAGTACAAGTTTTTTAAATATTTTTTAACTTTATAGCGGTTGTACCGAATGACCTGATGTTTCAGGACATGCCTATGAGCGAGTGAAAACATTAATTTTTCAAATAGTTAAAAAAGTTAGTTACTTTGCTTCACGACCATGTTGGTCCTTTGCAGGTGTCTAAATGATGTCACATTCTGTCACATGATACTGACTGCATGACTTGATCCAAAATGGTCTCTTTATGTTAGTTACTCCGAATGACATCAATGAAATTCATTTTTCCGGACATTCTTTCTCATAACAAAGCAACGACTTCACATACACTGCAAAAAATGCTGTTGTTACTTAGAGTTTTTGTCTTGTTTCCAGTCCAAATATCTAAAAAAATTCTTAGATCAAGAAGCATTTTCTTGACAAGTAAAAATTATTTTCTTGTTTTTAGGAAAAATAAGTCAAAATTTAGTGAGTTTTTCCTTAAAACAAGCAAAATAATCTGCCAGTGGGGTAAGCAAAATAATCTTAATCCAATTTAAGATTTTAATCTTAATCTTAATCCAACAATTACCTCCACTTTCATGTATTAACTAATTTTTTGATTTTATCATTACCTCCATTTTCTCTGAATTTGGGTCATTGATGAATAAGGTTTTTAAAAGTGTAAAAAAACATAATGGAGACATAATTAATTTTGAAGTTTTATTAAGTGTTAACAATGAGATTATGTGGTGTTTATTTTTCATTTTTTACAAGATGGATACAATTTGTCACCAAAAAAGTCATTCGGTTTAACCAAAATTTCGGTTTTATCGAATGACACCGTTCGGTTATACCGAATGATATTTTTAAACAATGCTAACAGGCTAATATCTAGCTAGCAAACTAGTTAGCTTGCTAGCCAGCTAACAAAAGGACAATCAAACATTTTATATTTAGTACAAGTTTTTTAAATATTTTTCAAATAGTTAAAAAAGTTAGTTACTTTGCTTCACGACCATGTAGGTCCTTTGCAGGTGTCTAAATGATGTCACATTCTGTCACATGATACTGACTGCATGACTTGATCCAAAATGGTCTCTTTATGTTAGTTACTCCGAATGACATCAATGAAATTCATTTTTCCGGACATTCTTTCTCATAACAAAGCAACGACTTCACATACACTGCAAAAAATGCTGTTGTTACTTAGAGTTTTTGTCTTGTTTCCAGTCCAAATATCTAAAAATTCTTAGATCAAGAAGCATTTTCTTGACAAGTAAAAATTATTTTCTTGTTTTTAGGAAATTTAGTGAGTTTTTCCTTAAAACAAGCAAAATAATCTGCCAGTGGGGTAAGCAAAATAATCTTAATCCAAACTGAAAACAAGATTATATATCTTATTTTTGGTTTGATATAAGATTATTTTGCTTGTTTTAAGGAAAAACCCACTTAATTTTGACTTATTTTTTCTGAAAACAAGAAAATAATTTTTACTTGTCAAGAAAATGCTTCTTGATTTAAGAACTTTAAGATATTTTGACTAGAAACAAGACAAAAACTTTTTTTTAAGAACAGCATTTTTTTTACCATTTTGCACTATGTTGATAATCGTCATAGTCATATAGACTAATATTTTGACTTTTTTTTTTTTGTCGGCTCCTGGTATCTACATGCTTTCATTGTATGGAAAAGAGCAGCTCAGAGATTGCTTTATATTATATGGAAGAAGTCATACAGGCATGGAATGACATGAGGGTGAATATTTGACCTTCTATTAAGAATCTCTAGCAACAGACAGTGTTAAGCTAACAGTTTCTCAGTGTAAAGCTATAGAAGCTCAGTAAACTGTTGATTCAGAGGGTCCTTGAGAGAACATTAAAAAAGAAAACAGTTAGTCCTCCTCCTACACCCGACTCAGTGGAGTCTTGGGAAATCATATCGATCGATAGTTCCTGTTCGAGAAAGATTGCTGCGCACACTAAAGGGCGATGGATGTTCTTAGTGGCCTTCATTTACAGTTTCCATCAATAAATCTACATGACTAAGCATGAGCGTCAGAGGTAAATTACAGTTCACATTGGCTTCCACCAAGATTCAATGGAGTATCATCATGGCTTGGCCTTTCCTCAGGAATGACCACTCTAAATTTTCTTTGAGTTAATCAGGTTAGGATTGAGGAAATTTAAAACGTGACGCAAACCCTTATAAAATGCTGCCCAGATGAAGGCATTTTAGCAGACAAGATGTTACACAAACATTGGATTTAGACATATCTTGCCTGTTTACCGATCTTTAGTTGGACCTCAGCACTACTTCTGTTCTGCACAATTAAAGTGCATTAAGTACAAAATCAGATGTTCCAATTTAGCAGACTTTAAGTGTACCAGTTTAGTATACCAAAAGAACAATTGCAGTGTATTTTTATATAAATACATGAATATATAAATGTATTTGTAGTATACTATTGTAGTATATTTCTTTTTCACTAGGGAACTGCTTTTATAGCTAACAATGTTTTTTAAAAGATGCATTGTGGAACTTTAATCTCTGCATCTGTTACATTTCCCTTTTATTTAGCTTTTTTTCAAATGCAGTAATGTGTCGCGTATGAACGCCTCCCAACACTGAACGGACACATCGTTATGAGCACCTCCTCATTAGCCTGACATTGGAGACTGTGTTTCTCGGATTTATGCTTCCTAAACAGGACATTAACACAATAGTCTGAGCAGCGGTCTCCTGATTAGCATAATTAACGTGCATTCCAGTGAGAGTCTGCCATCGTTAACGAGGTATGGCTGGGTACTGAGGCCAAGTGAGCTTGTATCAGGGATCTGATTGGCTGGTGCATGTGCACAGGTTAGTCCTGCTTCATGCACTGTGAATGTCCCATTGTTGGGGGCTTTCTTATTATTCACACTCATTCTAATGTTAACACTACACTACACTAATCTGGATTTGAAAATTCATCTTTTTCGCCACGTTTTGAGTTTTTTGAAGACGCTTTCCCAAACAAAACCAAACACCGGCCACCAATTAGATGTCCAAAACGAGGATTTTTTAAAAGAAAAATGTCGGAGGATTTCGATATAAGACAAGAGGACACACTGACTATTTTTCCTAGCCCTGTTTATTTGAAAAATCTGCATCTCCCGTTGAAGACGACACACATAATCTTACGACATTACGTAAGTTGAAGCATCCTGGATAGACACATGAACGCACCATTTTAAGACAATTATAAATATATAGTATAGCTAAAACAACTCACTTCTTTTCATGGTTTTCCATAGCTGTAAACAACGCGTGGTTCTCGCGAGAGCTCACCGGAGCTTACGTTATGTCGACGTCACTGGAACGCCACTCTCTCTGGAGTGTGCGGCTATTACCGGAAGTCAGTTATTATAGTTCATAAAATTCTAAATATGTGTACAAAAACCCATCGCTTCACTTCAGAAGGCCTTTATTAACCGTGTGGATTACTTTTATGATGGATGGATGCACTTTTTTGGGCTTCAAAATACAGAACCCCATTCACTCCCATTATAAAACTTAGAAGAGCCAGAATATTTTTTAATACAACTCTGATTGTGTTTGTCTGAAAGAAGATAGTCATATACATCTAGCGTGGCTTGAGGATGAGTAAATCATGGGATAATTTTCATTTTTGAGTGAACTATCCCTTTAAGCGTCTTCCAGCGTTTCAGTGTGGACAAGAAACTTTTTTGAAACGCTTGAAAACACTAGTGTGGATGGATCCGTATCCAGATTGATGTAGAGTCTCAGTGTTGGACAAGACTTTTATTGTTATTTAGTATGTTTGCTAAAGCGAGTTTATTGAGGTGTTTTAGGAGCAGATATCTGTGAATAGTTCTCATGTGTTTTAAAACAGGAAGAGAGTTTTATCATGGCATGTGTCTGAATTATTGCACACAATATGATTTGTGATCTCAAATTGCGTCTGGTATCAGTGTTTGGATTGTTGTGTTCCAGTGAAGCGTGTATTTTGTTACACAAAATCGTTGCAATGCTAAACCTTCTGCTTTTCTCATCAGGTTTTTTTGACAACATATACATTTTTAGGGTGTTGCTTTGTGATATGTAGGCTGTTTCTATGGTATTTAATATAGTTGTTATGGTGTTCTGGCTGGGTTGTTTCTAGGGTGTTATGTAGTTGCTATGGTGTTCTGAGTTGTTTCTTTGGTGTTGCTATTTAGTTTCTAGGGTGTTCTGAGGTGTTTCTAAGTGGTTTCTAGGGGTGTTCTGAGTTGTTTCTAGGGTGTTACTATGTGATTTTTAGGGTGTTCTGAGTTGTTTCTAGGGTGTTACTATGTGATTTTTAGGGTGTTCTGAGTTGTTTCTAGGGTGTTACTATGTGATTTTTAGGGTGTTCTGGGTTGTTTCTAGGATATTTAATATAGTTGTTATGGTGTTCTGGCTGGGTTGTTTCTAGGGTGTTGTTATGTGGTTGCTTTGGTGTTCTGGGTTGTTTCTATGGTGTTGCCATTTGGTTTCTAGGGTGTTCTGAGGTGTTTCTCATGTGTTGCTAAGTGGTTTCTAGGACGTTCTGTGTTGTTTTTAGGGTGTTGCTTTGTGATATGTAGGGTTTTCTGAGCTGTTTCTATGGTATTTAATATAGTTGTTATGGTGTTCTGGCTGGGTTGTTTCTTGGGTGTTATGTAGTTGCTATGGTGTTCTGAGTTGTTTCTATGGTGTTGCTATTTGGTTTCTAGGGTGTTCTGAGGTGTTTCTAAGTGGTTTCTAGGGGTGTTCTGAGTTGTTTCTAGGGTGTTACTATGTGATTTTTAGGGTGTTCTGGGTTGTTTCTAGGATATTTAATATAGTTGTTATGGTGTTCTGGCTGGGTTGTTTCTAGGGTGTTGTTATGTGGTTGCTTTGGTGTTCTGGGTTGTTTCTATGGTGTTGCCATTTGGTTTCTAGGGTGTTCTGAGGTGTTTCTCATGTGTTGCTAAGTGGTTTCTAGGACGTTCTGAGTTGTTTTTAGGGTGTTTCTTTGTGATATATTGGGTTTTCTGAGCTGTTTCTATGGTATTTAATATAGTTGTTATGGTGTTCTGGCTGGGTTGTTTCTAGGGTGTTGTTATGTGGTTTTTAGGGTGTTCTGGGTTGTTTTTTTAGGGTGTTGGTATGTGGTTGCTTTGGTGTTCTGGGTTGTTTCTTTGGTGTTGCTAAGTGGTTTCTAGGACATTCTGAGTTGTTTTTAGGGTGTTGCTTTGTGATATGTAGGGTTTTCTGAGCTGTTTCTATGGTATTTAATATAGTTGTTATGGTGTTCTGGCTGGGTTGTTTCTAGGGTGTTATGTAGTTGGCATGTGTCTGAATTATTGCACACAATATGATTTGTGATCTCAAATTGCGTCTGGTATCAGTGTTTGGATTGTTGTGTTCCAGTGAAGCGTGTATTTTGTTACACAAAATCGTTGCAATGCTAAACCTTCTGCTTTTCACATCAGGTTTTTTTGACAACATATAATATCTCTGCAAACCCCTTTTGGAAAGATTTCAGTCGGTTGTTTGCCTGCGCAGTGGTAACAAGCGGTCACACTGTTTAGCCATGAAATGACTCCTCAAAGACAAAATGATTTTCGAGGCGAAAATGACTTTCGAATTGATCTGTCGCTATCGACAACATGCCCCGGCGCCACCGAGCTGGTCATTATTCACATTGTTTCGCACAGCGGGGTCCAAATGTCTGAGACGCCACTGAGAAGCTGGGATTAACTCATTTAAAACCTGGAAATAAACAAACAGTTTTAGGGTTTTAAAACAAAAACAAAAAAAAAATGAATTAAACTTATGCAAAACAAAATTTAACATTCCATTTTATTAAATCTTTCCAATTATAATTGACACAGAAGAGAAGCCTATTTGAGAAATAACATGCAGAGACAACTATTAAGTACAATTTGTAGTTCAAATCTGAAAATTGTAAACACCGTGTGGCACCTTATCCTGTGTGTATCCAATCTTTCATTGCAAATATGAACCACCAACCCTGCTGTTAAAAACATGTGTCTCTTCCCATGATGCTGTTATTGTAAACAGCTTCAGCGTCCCAGACCTGCCCGGTAATCAGCCGTGTCACACTGACTGCTCTACAGTCTCTCCATGCACTCCAATTAACACATATAAGCCATAATTACCCCTATTATCAGGACTGAAAGTGTGTGTGTGTGTGTGTGTGTGTGTGGCACTGCTGCTGCACTGAATTTGATGTGGAGTTTGGCTGTCATGTGAGGCTGACAGTGCAAGGTTGAGGTGAGCAAACATCGTATTTTCTATGTTGTTTCTAAGGTGTTGCTATGTGGTGTCTAGGGTGTTCTGAGTTGTTTCTAGGGTGTTGCTTTGTGATTTTTAGGGTGTTCTGTGTTGTTTTTAGGGTGTTGCTTTGTGATATGTAGGGTTTTCTGAGCTGTTTCTATGGTATTTAATATAGTTGTTATGGTGTTCTGGCTGGGTTGTTTCTAGGGTGTTATGTAGTTGCTATGGTGTTCTGAGTTGTTTCTAGGGTGTTACTATGTGATTTTTAGGGTGTTCTGAGTTGTTTCTAGGGTGTTACTATGTGATTTTTAGGGTGTTCTGGGTTGTTTCTAGGATATTTAATATAGTTGTTATGGTGTTCTGGCTGGGTTGTTTCTAGGGTGTTGTTATGTGGTTGCTTTGGTGTTCTGGGTTGTTTCTATGGTGTTGCCATTTGGTTTCTAGGGTGTTCTGAGGTGTTTCTCATGTGTTGCTAAGTGGTTTCTAGGATGTTCTGAGTTGTTTTTAGGGTGTTGCTTTGTGATATGTAGGGTTTTCTGAGCTGTTTCTATGGTATTTAATATAGTTGTTATGGTGTTCTGGCTGGGTTGTTTCTAGGGTGTTATGTAGTTGCTATGGTGTTCTGAGTTGTTTCTATGGTGTTGCTATTTGGTTTCTAGGGTGTTCTGAGGTGTTTCTCATGTGTTCTGAGGTGTTTCTAAGTGGTTTCTATGGGTGTTCTGAGTTGTTTCTAGGGTGTTACTATGTGATTTTTTAGGGTGTTCTAAGTTGTTTCTAGGGTGTTACTATGTGCTTTTTAGGGTGTTCTGAGTTGTTTCTAGGGTGTTACTATGTGATTTTTAGGGTGTTCTGGGTTGTTTCTAGGATATTTAATATAGTTGTTATGATGTTCTGGCTGGGTTGTTTCTAGGGTGTTGTTATGTGGTTGCTTTGGTGTTCTGGGTTGTTTCTATGGTGTTGCCATTTGGTTTCTAGGGTGTTCTGAGGTGTTTCTCATGTGTTGCTAAGTGGTTTCTAGGATGTTCTGAGTTGTTTTTAGGGTGTTGCTTTGTGATATGTTGGGTTTTCTGAGCTGTTTCTATGATATTTAATATAGTTGTTATGGTGTTCTGGCTGGGTTGTTTCTAGGGTGTTGCTTTGTGATTTTTAGGGTGTTCTGGGTTGTTTTTTAGGGTGTTGGTATGTGGTTTTTAGGGGTGTTCTGAGTTGTTTTTAGGGTGTTGCTAAGTCCTGTCTTGGGTGATCTGAGGTGTTTCTCATGTGTTGCTTGAAAAGAGTCCTGCGCCCTCAATTCTTTTGGTCCATAGATATGACTCGGGTCTGTCCTTCCATGTGCGCCTGTGGGATTTTTTTTTTAGCATACCTCATCTCAACAAGTTGCATGATTCATTCATGTTTATGGCACATTTAAGTCCAATACTTAGTGATAGTGATTTGAACAAACCTCAAAGTATGAACAATAATATTACTGATGTTTAACTTTGAATTAGACTTAGTTTGTTTATGCTTTATTTTGGAATAAAATGTCTATTGCAAATTACTGCACACAAAATAAATTCACAGAAACGACTGATACATGCAGCTCATATTTCACTCACCAATACAAGCTGAATATATAACAGTAGCACACTTGCATTTGATTGACAGATGCTTTACACTTCAGTAGAAGACATTCATTGTGATGTAAATTCACACGCTTCGAAGAGTCTCTGAGAGCTTAACCACGGTGTGTCGGGCGTGGAAGCCAGCAGCAGCCATTTTCCCGTTGATTTGTGATGAGCTTATGTGAGAATAATTAATGCCAATTATCTCTTAATTACAGTGATTAGAGCTGCAGCTGTAGGATCCTCTTCCTGTAGCGAAGAGAGAAACTGATGCGCTTTAAACAGTTAAAGTCTCACACAGTGTGTGTGAGAGCAAACTGACCAATAAATGTGGAAAATAACACTTGAATGATGAATATAGATTATTAAATCACATGAACAAATCGTTCACTTTGAGAAAGATCCAGCCTTATGATATCATAAACTGTTTGTTTCATTTAATTTAATGTACATGTTTCATTTCAGCACTCCTAGTGGCACCAAAGTGGAATTGTAAAAAGAATGAATAACAAAAATAAATAAAAATAATAAAAATTAGAGTTTACAAACAGGTAGTGTCATGTAGACAGACATTTGAATAAAGTCTGGTGCAATATATATATATATATATATATAAACAAACAGTATATACTTCAGTATATCTTTAGACACTACTTTCCTGACCATTAGTAAAAGTGCATTAAGTACAAAATTAGTTGGTCCAATTTAGCATACTTTAAGCATACCAGTTTAGTATACCAAAAGTACAATTGTAGAGTATTTTTATTTAGGACATAAATATGTAAATGTATTTGTAGTATACTTAGCACAAAATTAATGCATTTCAGATACATTTTAGTATATATTTTCTTCACTACGGTTGAATCTACCAAGTTGGCAAACGTTTCTAGGAGAAAAGCTCCTAGTATGAACTTTGTAAACACACACGTGTTTTCTGGCAGAGCCTGAGAGTTTGTCAACTTCTTGCACTCAGTGTGCTGCAGGATTTGTTAATATAGTTGGTGTTTGGCAGCAGCAATTAAAGCTTTAATCTGAGTCTATTTTAGAGCTATATTCATCCAAATTAACCAGACTGAAAGACTAATTAAAATACAAATTCTAATGAGCAAATTATGAAGCTTAAACCCACACAAATATGTTTTAGTAACAAAGTGTGAATAAATTAAGACAAGGCATCCATACTGCTTTCTAGAATACCACATTAAACGCCTGAAACTACCCAGCGGGCATCAATTTTCTGCCATAAGAGGGTTTAACTTGAAAAAAAAAAAAAAAAAAATCTCATTTTATTTCTGTAGCTGTTGGTATAAGCCAACTTATTTCCGATCCCAGCGCTTGCTAATTAAGAGCAGGCTGTGGCTTTGAGAAGATTTTCTGAGCGCGAACCAGGGCGTCGTGGGAGAGAGAATGCCGTCTATTAGAGTCTTTATATATCAAATATGCATTTCAGCAATTGGTTTTGCTCTGTGAAGAAATCCAAAACCACCCACAGCTCCTTCCAGCTGTACAGTAACTCGGGTTTTAAAACTCTTATTTAAAACTGTCATTGCTCAGCGATGAAACCGGCTTTGAGCGTTTCGCTGAGCAGATTAAATTAGACTTGTAAATGTGGGGTTGTGAAGATTTGAGAGCTCTGGATTATATTTATTTTAGAGCAAGACCTCGCTCGTGAAGGCTTATACTAGAAGACAGGAGTTAGTTCTCTTATGATTTATTTCGAGGGTCTGTTAAAGGAATAGTTCACTCGAAAATGAAAAGTCATTTACTCACCCTCGTGTTGTACCAAATCTCATATGACTTTCTTTCTTCTGTAAAACACAAAAGGAGATGTTTAGCAGGATTTCGCTCAAAGTTCAATGCAAAGGGAGATATTTTCTTTGACAGAAATCGCTTTTTAAGGACTACAACAAACGGCTGGTAGGGACTACAACAAGCTTCTTCCCGGGTTAAGGACATTACTAACCCACTAACTATTCAGAAACGTCCAGTTTCATTCTAAAAGTTGTAACTTTTCCATCAGTGTGACTCCGGTTTGAACAATGTAAGGCTGAACACCATTACTGACAATCCTCATTTTGTCTGCGTGAGATTCTCCAGCTTTGTTGTTGTTGAGCAACCGAAGCGCGAGCTGTTAAAGCTCCACCCTCGTCTAGAAAAAGGGGGCCGGGAGCAGCAGCTTATTTACATTTTAAGGGACACTCACAGAAACGGCGTGTTTTTGCTCACACCCAAATAGGGGCAAATTTGGCAAGCTATAATAAATGATCTGTGGGGTATTTTGAGCTGAAACTTCACAGACACATTCTGGGGACACCAGAGAGATATTACATCTTATGAAAAGGGGCATAAGGTCCTTTAAGTAGAAAGATTGAAACAGTATTTTCTTGTAAAAACTTTGAAACAGTGCATAACAGTAGTCAATGTGACTCATGCACTATATTCCAAGCCTTCTGAAGTCATACTTTGTATGGAGAGCAGACAGAAAGTTTGAATAAATTAGCTGAAAATCTGAAAAGCCATATTTGAAGTGAATGAAATTTGAAAGCTAAAGCCAAAAGCAAGTTTTTAGATGGCTTAAAGTGCCCCTGATATGCTATTTTAAAGCTTCCTAATTTTGTTTTGGAGTCTCCTATATTAGGTTTACATGCATCCAAGGTCAAAAAACACTTTCATTTTCTCATAATATACATTGTAGCATTGGCTCTTCTCTCTTCTGTCTGAAACAGTTTGTTCAAAGATTCGGTCTCTCTAAACCCCTCCTTTCCAAGCGTCTACTCTGCTCTGATTGGCCCAGTCTGTCGTGATTGGTCGGAAACCAAATGCTCATTATCGTATCTGAATTTCATCTCCGGATCTTCCTCAGCACTTTATACACAGTAGCTATGTTTCCATCCAAAGTTGCGAATTTAACTTAATTTGCAAAATTGCAATATCGCATTAAACATTTGTGAATAAAGCACCGTTTCCATCTAGTGAGTCAAAGAGAACAAAATCGTCACTTTCTGATAAACTGGTGCTAAATATCACTAAGAAATAGTAGGAAAAGCCACCATATATAATAATCTTCATATATAATAAATTATTTGCGTCCCAGAGCGCACAGACGAAACACAATTAACGTGTTATCTTGCTTTCAGAGGCGGATGCTGCTGTTTGGGAACACAGTAATGTAAGACAGTTCTGGGAGGAATTATACCGAACCACATTGACGACAGACTTTTGAATGACCAAAACAGCATTTCAGATGCTTTGCAACAAGATTTTTCCGCTGGTTAGTACAGTTATGCCGTCTTATCACGTAAATGCGTTTCCATCGTAGTTTATGCACGTTTTCTTATCGGATAAAAATGTATCCGACTCAAACCAGCGCATACATTTTTTATGCGCATCTTGGCATTTCCGTCCAGCAAATGCGCATAAAAATAGGTGGATGGAAACATAGCTAGTGATACAAACAGTAACGATGGCGTCATTGTTCGCAGGCAGCCAATGGCATGCATTATGCAAATTAGTTACAAATGCAGTGTAGGTTCATGCAGGAAGTAAGACTAATTACTGACGACTCATTTCAGGCAGTTTAGAATCGTTTTTTTCTTTTTCAGCTAACAAAGGTAATATCCAAAAAGCATAATAGGAGCACTTTAAACCCTCTGGCCCTCTTCGTTTAGGAGTCACACTTGCCTTCTTTTCGGTCAAAAGTGACCGAAGCCTCGAAAAGTAACTTTTGTTTTTCAGGAAAACCAATATAATATTTTTTGATTATTATATAAAATTTTGAGGGTATTTTATGATACTATGCAATATTTATACAATTTTATTAGCTATTTTTTTTATAATATATTTTTTAATTTATTTTTAAATTAAAGCAGTATTCCATGTTAAAATAGAGACAAGGCATTTAAAATCCAATTTTTTAAAGTTAGATTAGTGCCATCTGGTGGGAGTAAAAGAAGAAAAGCTTATGCAATGCCATGGTGTCACCACTAGATTCCTATATAGTTCTATATAAAGTGGCTTATAAATTCTCTAGTAGTTTTTAGACAAATACTTATTTTTATTAAGTTTTGGATTTATACTTAGACATCCTCAAAGACTACTTTTTGTCAAGGTTTAGATTTTTTTTTTTTTTTTTTTTTTTTGAAATGTTGATTTGAAGTGTCGGTTTTTGCATTAATTTTACTACAGTCAAACCTGAACACAGAGGAGGGCATTTTGTCACACATAACATCAAAATTCAATCAAAATATAACAAAAATAAACAGATATGTTTTATTACAGCTTAATACATCTGGGTCTGATCTGATTTCAACCTCTTATTTGAGTTCTGGCTCAATTTTACCATATTGTTACAGCCAAACCGGTTCATTTGTGTGTGTATAATGGTGTGTTGTGTGTGTCTGTAAGTGAGCGTTTCTGTTTTGTACTCTCAGTGTTTTTGAGTGTAACCTCTTTCTTGCTGTTCATTTTTTTTTACTGCTTTGTGGCTGACTTATTGGGTCTATTTTGTACTCTTGGCATTTAGGAGTTGCTGTGCACTTTTTTTTTTTTTTTTGCACAATGGCTGATTTGTAGTTTGTACCAACAAAAGATTCATAAAAGTTTTCATATTTCCTATTCATTTCCTATGTTGGTCATTTTTGACTGCAAAGAAGGCAAGTGTTTTTTTATGATCCTTTAACATGTCCGAATCACTTTTTTGTGTTCATATTGCTAATGCAACAAAAGTCACCAAGTGTCATCTCATTCTGATAAAGCTACGATTTTTAACATTTCAAAATATAAAATTATATAAAAACCTATAGCATAAGTTCAGAAGATGTTAAATATAGCTCACATGTCATAAGGATTTTTTTCACCTCAGTGGAATAATAATATGGGCTTGGAGAGACACGAAGGGGAGAAAATGATGACAATTTTCATTTTATGGGTGAACTAACAAATTTGCTGTCTAATAATTAAGCAAAATCTTTAAAATGAGACAAAAAAGTACTGTCTGAAGAACAGTGTTGTTACAGTTAACTGAAAATACAAAAAAAGTATTTGAGTATATTTCACAAGTATGTTCTTCAAAACTTCACATTTAATACTTGTCGTTTTTTTTATTTGTGAAATTTATTAGCAATTTCAAAGTAAATCATACATCAATTTTTTTAGTGTAAAACTTGTTTTTGGTAATTAAAATACAGCTGAAATAAAATGAAATATTAGATGAACAATTTAAATTATACTAAACTTTTAGTTATGAATGTTGCCTTGAATTGAGTTTAAGTTAAAATACTAAATACTAAAGCAATTAAAATGACTAAAATTTTAAACTGAATTTTAAAATGAACCTGAGAATTTAAATTTAAAAGTTAATTAAAATTTTAATAAACACTATAATAGTAGATAAATACTAATAAAATAATATTTAAAAGCTGACTGAACAACAGCTCAGAGAAATACCTTGTATCCCCTCATGCACCACAACATCAAATCCCAGACGCTGATGTATTCCTAACATGCCCAGGCAACTTCCACAAGTGATTAAAGATGATTATCGGAAGTCTTTGTTTGACTAATCCGGATTAATGGCATTGAAGGATTAATGCACTTGTGCTTGAACTCATGTGACCTGTCGGTGCTTCCAGCAGTCAAGCAAAAGGACATAAACATTGCAAAGGTAGAGTGAGGTAATGGAGGTCATGGATTTCTGGGATTTATTCTGCAAGATCTCTCCCAGGGTAACTTAGGGTTTAACCAGACCCTCCTAATCTACAGCAATTCTCTGATGAAAACACACCACAGGCCCAAAACCTGCCATTCATCTTCTCATATACAGCATTTCAATACATCATTCAGGTAAAAGCTTTTTATGCATTCTTTTTTTTTATTACAGTCCTGCTATGGCGTTCTTAGTGGTAGGTGGTCCATGTCAACATTCAATTCGATTGCTGACCGATATTTCATTCCCTAGCCTTCAGAGATATTACATTGTATGTAAGGGATAATCTTCAGTCAGACAATAATTTTTACAAAAAGCAACCAATTGACGCTTATTAAAATGCTTTGTGAAATACTATTAGAGCAGAAATTTAGGAGTCCTAAATTTAGGACTGATACGCCCATTATTTTTAAGATTTTCTCCTAAATCGGCAGGTTAGAAGCTACTTTTAGCCTTAAAATATGTTGTGAATACGGCTCAAATCCACAAATGGGATTTTCAGTTTATCCTGTAGGATCATATTTGATTTTTGGTTCCAAATTATGATAATATTATGACTTATGATTTCAGATTTGACTATCAAGTAAAATTATGCCAGAATAAAGATACATGTGCATTACGTGCATCATTTCATACTGTACATTTCTCACAGTAAATGCACAAAAATGTTTTATCCCAAACAAATAGACAATCAGCCACAGATGTTTCAGTATTTGTCTGTATGGAGAGCTTCATGTGAGGTGTCAGGTGGAGAAGTTAAATTGCCGTTACCCTTGAGAGCAGACGCTTCAGCACACAGCTGTTTCTGCCTGTTTACTCACCAACAGCACTCACCATCAGGCCTCAGTCTGTCATCAGCATCTCGTTTCTCTGGCAAACAGACAATGAGGACGGTACCAATGTGCCAGTAATGGAAAAACCATTACCTTTTTTACAGGTAACCCTGTATTTAACGCAGGGTTGTGCCTTTAAAAAATTTAATTTCCATTTTTTCCCTCTTAATATAAATCAATTTGACAGGATGCGGAATTGTATTTGAATTCAGTTTTAAGGGCACCAAATTGAAATTAATTAAAAATAAAATTTAAAATTTAAAAATAAATGTTAATGCAATTATATACACACCGATCAGGCATAACATTATGAGCACTGACAGGTGAAGTGACTATCTCTTCATCACCTGTTAGTGGGTGGGATATATTAGGCAGCAGGTGAACATTTTGTCCTCAAAGTTGATGTGAAAAACGAGCAAGCAGAAAAACGAGCAAGCGTAAGGATTTGAGCGAGTTCGACAAGGGCCAAATTGTGATGGCTAGACGACTGGGTCAGAGCATCTCCAAAACTGCAGCTCTTGTGGGGTGTTCCCGGTCTGCAGTGGTCAGTATCTATCAAAAGTGCTCCAAGGATGGAACAGTGGTAAACCGGCGACAGGGTCATGGGCTCATTGATGCACGTGGGGAGCGAAGGCTGACCCCAACAGACGAGCTGCTGTAGCTCAAATTGCTCAAGAAGTTAATGCTGGTTCTGATAGAAAGGTGTCAGAATACACAGTGCATCACAGTTTGTTGTGTATGGGGCTGCATAGCTGCAGACCAGTCAGGGTGTCCATGCTGACCCCTGTCCACCGCTGAAAGCACCAACAGTGGGCACGTGAGCATCAGAACTGGACCACGGAGCAATGGAAGAAGGTGGCCTGGTCTGATGAATCACGTTTTCTTTTACATCACATGCATGGCCGGGTGTGTGTGCGTCGCTTACCTGGGGAACACATGACACCAGGATACACTATGGGAAGAAGGCAAGCCGGCGGAGGCAGTGTGATGCTTTGGGCAATGTTCTGCTGGGAAACCTTGGATCCTGCCATCCATGTGGATGTTACTTTGACACATACCACCTACCTAAGCATTGTTGCAGACCATGTACACCCTTTCATGGAAACGGTATCCCCTGATGGCTGTGGCCTCTTTCAGCCGGATAATGCATCCTGCTACAAAGCAAAAATGGTTCAGGAATGGTTTGAGGAGCACAACAATGAGTTTGAGGTGTTGACTTGGCCTCCAAATTCCCCAGATCTCAATCCAATCGAGCATCTGTGGGATGTGCTGAACAAACAAGTCCGATCCATGGAGGCTCCACCTCGCAGCTTCTAGGACTGAAAGGATCTGCTGCTAACATCTTGGTGCCAGATACCACAGCACACCTTCAGGGGTCTAGTGGAGTCCATGCCTCGACGGGTCAGGGCTGTTTTGGCAGCAAAAGGAGGACAAACACAATATTAGGAAGGTGGTCATAATGTTATGCCTGAGCAGTATATATACATATATATATGTGTTTATGTGTATATACAGTATATAGGATTACAATTTTCTATCTATATAGTTGTGCTCAAAAGCTTACATACACCTTGCAGGATCTGCAAAATGTTAATAATTGTAACTAAATAAGAGGGATCAAAAAAAATGGTTTATTTTTTATTTAGCACTGCCCTGTATAAGCTGTTTCACATAACAGATGTTAGCATGTAATCCACAAGACAAAAAAAAAAAAAAAATAGCTGAATTTATTAAAATGACCCCCTTTAAAAGTTTACATACACTTGATTCTTAATTCTGTGTGTGGTTACCTGGATGATCCACGACTGTTTCTTTGTCTTCTGATAGTTGTTCATGTCATGAGTCCCTTGTTTGTGCACAACAGTTAAACCAACGCAATCTCACAGCAATTTGTATGTATTTTTTACGAGATGGCTAATTCGTACGTTTAGAAAGGTGACAGCACTCTCCTCATCTGACACCATCACTAACCCCTTGATACAGTAATTTGTTATGGACACATTTGGAATGAATACTTCAGACATCACTATAGTTATGAATACATGTGTCTATGTTTATATGCACCCCTCTGTTGATCCTGTTTCCGTTCAGTCACCGTTAACTAATTCGACGTCTGCTTAAACTGAGAGCCGCTGCCTGAGAGATGCATTTCATGTGATGTGCTCTGTGCTGAATTAGCAATTCTTTGCCTGAGGTCTGAATAGGGAATGTGGCTACCTTTACCATTTTGTTGCCATTAAAAATGAAAGCAACACCAAAGAAAAGGAAAGAAATGAAATTGAAATGAGACTAAGAGCAGAGCAAATGTTCATATGCTTTGGAGGAAACATGCAGTCCTGCAGGATGCTTTTGATTCATGCTTTCTCTCATATTCAGTCCTTCCATCTCGTGTTTGTTTGCCTTTGTCTGCTGTGCTTTAAATGTCATCTTGCATTGACCTCATGAATACTGTGTGTGTGTGTGTATCTGGAGGGCAGTGTGTGTGTGTGTGTGTGTGGGGATGCTGTATCTTATTCTAGTCACTCTGAGCAGCTGTGGCGTGTTTACAATCTTGTCCTCAGGTTTTTTTGAAAGAACATCTTCAAAATCACCTAAAACTGCAGAACAATGGCATTGCACTGACTGTTTCTCAGACGAGAGATTGATGCTGTTTCATAGCTCATATAATGCTCACTAATGTTTCTTCAAGGGCCAACTTTCTCTAAAAAAAAGATTTTGAGAAAAAAAAAAGACACTGAGTCAATTGTTAACATCCAGAAATACAGTATAGAGCTTCAAAATGAATGCATTGCAGCTCGGATCACTTGCTTTTGGGTGAATCTAATGAGAAATGTTTGAGTTCATATTGAGAACTGTGACTTTTGATTACAGATTTAAAAATATTTACTAGATTTATTAGATTTAGATAAAATAAAATAAATAAAAGAATGAAACATATATGGCTAGCTGTGGAACAAGTAATATTTAATTAGTTAAATATGTAAGATTGAAACCAATTGGATTTATTAATGATAAATATATATCTACCTGGTTATTGTGTATTTAAAACACATTCAGTTTATTAGTACTATTACAAAAATCTTTCACGTTTCATTCATTTATGTATGACTGAGAAATATGCATCGCATTGAGTTTATTAGTTTATGTGTAATCCAAAAGGATGGAAACTGTATATGCAACTCAAAAACATAAATCTTAAATTTAGGTCTAAATATATTTCTTTTAGAGAAGAAAGCTCTTTTCAGTGTTGCCAAGTCTGCATTTTTCCTATAAAATAGGACTACTTTTAAATTCTTGCCGTGGGTAAATTTTTTTTATGCGAGTTGAATTCCACCCCCGTATGTACAATTTCGCCGTTCTAACACCCCCAAAACCCCCCCAGACGAACAAATTCAGCAGAAAATTCAGTCGCCCACTGGAGAAAATCGCATTGGGCTACTTTTGTGGCACAGACCTGGCAACCCTGGCTCTTTTAAAGATCAGAGTGTTAAGGAAATCAAACACTAAGGGCCCTATCATACACCTGGTGCAATGCGACGCCAGCCGCAACGCAAGCATTTTTTTGCTAGTTTCAGCCCCACACAGTTATCATTTTCACGTCCAGCGCCCACGTTGTCTAAATAGCAAATGCATTCGCGGCCATCTGTTCACCCGTGGGCGTGCTGGTCTGAAAACGAGGTGTGTTCGGGTGCATTGTTGGCGTGTTGCTATTTTGAGGAACTGAAAACGACTGTGTCATTGACCAACTGAAACCTGAACTGAATTTTTTTTTTGTTATTTAAAGGGTGCGTTAGTAATATGCGGCTATAGGCGGGTGCACAATGCGCGTACACTCTGCTTGTTACACACACAGTGACACGCAGCAGTACACAAACATGTCAAATATTACAAATAAAAGGATTACAATGTAAAAGATTATTATTGTGTACATAAAAATAAAAAAGGCCTACATGTCATAATGGATGGTCATTGCATGTATCAGAATGACCTATTTGCAGGTCAATCGTGGCAATACACACATATATTTAAACTGACTCGTCAGGTTGAGGGTGTCTATATTCCACCATGTAAATAGCGAATCCACCATGGTGCGAGCGCAGTTGGCTTTTAAAGGGAATGGGAGATGACACTCTGATTGGTTTATTGCACGTTACGCCCAAAACACACCCATGACTCATTAAGAGACTAGGTACAACCCTTTTAGACCATGCGCCTGGAGTGTCGACCATTTTTTTCATGCATTAAACTAGCAAAAGTGGATTCGGAAACATCGTAATGCACCTGCACCATGAGCTTCAGACTATGCGCTTAGATCGTTAAAATAGGGCACTAAATATTAAACTTGAACTTCATCATGACATGATTCCTCAAGTCATGTGTGTTGTTGAGGAGAGGTGTGCTGATCTACTAAGTGATCAGATGCACAGATTTCACCTGCTGGACTATAAAGCAGAATAACAAAAACATAAAAAGAAATAATATATATCAGCAGACCATTTTTTTTTCTTCCACGTTCACGTGAGCATCCACTCCGCTGCCTGCAAACTCCAAATCAAACGTGAAGTGCCAAAAAAGTCTTTGGTGTGGAATTAAAGGAGGCCACATTGGACTTGATCGCTGCCGGTGGCCGCTGGAGCACATCTTAACGGCTCACAGCGCTTTTATTCCACCCACCTCAATGAAGAGACCTGCCACTGTCAATCATTCTCTTGTAGTCGGCGCTGGCACAAACACACCTCGCTCGCTGACGTGACCTCTGATAAACAGCGTGTCATAGCAGACTAATCCTGCGCCGTGCATTAATGGCTGAGAACGTGAGGGGGGTGCAGTTCTGTGGTGGTCCTGTCGAGTCGGTTATTCATTGTGGAGTGATAAGAGGAAATAACTGGCTATCTGAAACCTTCTTTGGGTGGTCCAGGTGTTACAGAAATTGTCTTTGCATGTCTGAATGTTTTTTTCTTACGTTAAGGTTACATTGCTCATCTCATCTCTATAGTTTTATGTGGTTAAACGGAGTAAGATAAGTAAGATTTCATCATCATTTACTCACCCTTATATCGTTTCTAACTAGTATGCTGTGGAACACACACACACACATATATATATATGGCTAGCTTTAATAATATATCAAGTACCCTGTATAGCCAAATATGGTTTTAGATATTAAGAACCTGAACCTTTTATAAACCTTTGTTTTTAGGAGAGAAGATGCATATGAAAATAAAGCAAATTCTTGCTTATTGCATATTCATATTTAAATACCATGTTTTGGGACAGGTCTCAGTATCCGTGGCAGTCAGGATGAAGACCCTCCTGACCCTCAGCTCATGCGTCTGGATAACATGCTGCTGGCAGAGGGCGTGTCTGGACCAGAGAAAGGGGGCGGGGCAGCAGCGGTTGCTGCGGCAACAGCAGCGGTGGGAGTCGGAGCTGACAACTCCATCGAGCACTCGGACTACAGAGCAAAACTCACCCAGATTAGACAGATCTACCACACCGAGCTAGAGAAATACGAGCAGGTCTGCAACATCATGCCAGAATGCAACCTGTACACAGTAAATTAATCAGGAATGTACAGCTGCATCAGAAAAATTAGTAGCTCTGTTTGTTGGAAAAGTACCTTGTTACTGGAAAACTTACAGTACACAGATAAACTACTATCATTCTAGGGAAAAATGTAGTTAAGTTACTGATCTCATGCAATGAAAACGTTCACATAATTAGCAGTGTTATTTTATATACTATTATTGTTTTTATTAATATTTTTTATTAGCTTTTATTTTTTTATTTTCAGTTTTCATTTAATTTTAGTTCAATTTATAGTCATTTTTTAAATATATTAATTTATAAATCAATTTTATTTTTATGTTAATTTTTGATGTATTTTTATATTTATTATTTTTTTATTTTATATTTATTATATAATTTTTATGACTTTTTAAAATATATTTATTTTTTATTGTCAGTTTTTTATTTATTAATTTATTTGTATTATTATTTTAATTTTTTTTAATTTCAAGATACTAATTTTAGTGCTTTAACTTAAACTTCAGTTAGTTGCCAATGTGTCATTTCAACAATGTTCATCTCATATATCCAATTTATTTTATGTCAGCTTTATTTCAATAAACAAACAGAATTGTTTTCATAGTCTTAGTTAAAGGGTTAGTTCACCCAAAAATGAAAATGATGTCGTTAATTACTCACCCTCATGTCATTCTACACCTGTAAGGCCTTCGATCATCTTTGGAACACAAATTAAGATATTTTTGATAAAATCCAATGGCTCAGTGAGGCCTCCATTGACAGCAAGAAAATGAAAACACTTTCAGATGCCCAGAAAGCTACTAAAGACGCATTTAAAACAGTTCATGTGACTACAGTGGTTTAACCTTAATGTTATGAAGCAACGAGAATACTTTTTGTGTGCCAAAAAAACAAAATAACGACTTTATTCAACAATATCTAGTGATGGGTGATTTCAAAACACTGCTTCATGAAGCTTCAAAGCTTTACGAATCCTTTGTTTTGAATCAGTGGTTCGGATCGCGTATCAAACTGCCAAAGTCACGTGAACTATGACGTAACGAAGCCTGCGAAGCATACACTTATGACGTAACGAAGCCTGATTTTTTACTGAAATCACGTGACTTTGGCACTCCGAACCACTGATTCGAAACAAAAGATTCGTAAAGCACTGAAGCAGTGTTTTGAAATCACCAATCACTAGATATTGTTGAAAAGTCATTATTTAGTTTTTTTTTGGCACACAAAAAGTATTCTCTTTGCTTCATAACATTAAGGTTGAACCACTGTAGTCACATGAACTGTTTTAAATATGTTTTTAGTAGCTTTCTGGGCACTGAAAGTGTTAATTATCTTGCTGTCAATAGAGGCCCTCACTGAGCCATCGGATTTTATCAAAAATATCTTAATTTGTGTTCCGAAGATGAACGAAGATCTTACGGGTGTGGAACGACATGAGGGTGAGTAATTAATGACAGAATTTTCATTTTTAGGTGAACTAACCCTTTAACCACAATAACCCTAAAAATGAATTTGAATTCATAATCAGTTATGAGTAATTTGATCGGTTCACAGGCGTGCAACGAGTTCACAACCCATGTGATGAACCTTTTGAGGGAGCAGTCTCGCACACGGCCCATCTCGCCCAAAGAGATCGAGCGCATGGTGAACATCATCCACCGCAAGTTCAGCTCCATCCAGATGCAGCTCAAGCAGAGCACCTGTGAGGCCGTCATGATCCTCAGGTCCCGCTTCCTCGACGCCAGGTCAGAAACTGTGTTCAACTCATGACTTATGCACATTTACATTCATGCATTTGGCAGATACTTTTATCCAACTTGCAAAACATTTAATGTATGAAATTTTGCATATAAGGTGCAATCTATAATATGCCTCATTTACATAGAAAAGGTAGTGTAGGGTGGATTAGGGTAATCGTGTTCACTTTAATGTTGTGAAAAAAAAAAAACAGGTAAATGCACAGGAGCCATGTTAGTCAGTGTCCCACATTACACTAATCCACCATACATAGGGATGTGCCCGAAGCCTAATTCCGAATTCGGAAAGGCATGGAAATTAATAACACATTCTATGCGGCACCTAAAGGGACTTGTTGCGGTAGTTGGTTACATTACAGTAAATTAGATTTCACTTATCACATTAAGATGACGATGTCGAAGGATTTGGTGTGCAACAGGTGTGTTTTTTGTCAAGAAGTGCCATTTCTAAGTTTCCAAGTTAATCACTGTGCCACAACCCATATAACCCCCCCTTATGTATAAATAGCCTACACATAAACATATTTTAATTATTCATAATGGCTAATAAGGGTGTGACAAGATGTTGTGTCTGTTGTTTTGCTTTTTTATGGAAATAGTTTTAATTACTATAATAACTATTGTAAATATCTGCTCTGCTCATCCAGCACGAGCTGCAGAGTCGCACACAGATTATGCGACAAGTGTATAAGGCGAGGTGACTGACAAGACCATGGCGGAGGATTCGTTGCGCAACAGAGCCTAAGATTTTGATAAATGTCTTATCTTGTAGAATGCGCGCTCAGCACTGACGTTCCCTATACACAAAGTATGTGCAATCGCGAATTCGAAAGCGAAAGTAAAACGCGAGCTCCCTGATGTGCGCAAATTAGGCTACATACAATATCCTGTCTCCCAATATCAAACCTATCTTAGGCTGGGCTGTGTAGTTGTTTTTAAATAAAAAAAATTACATATGTGGTTTCAACAACCAGCTGCATTTTGTCCAGTTTCATCTGGAATGCGAAAAAATGTTTCCACATGCATCACAGTCATTTTGATGTGTGTGGAATGTTTAATAGGACTCAGTATACTTGGTTGAATATCTCAGAAATTTATAGCATTAACTATGTTCAGCAGGTGGTTAGTGAATAAGCCCCAGGTTTTTGCTCTAAAATACAAAGCACAAAACTGGTTAGTAAATTCAAACATCATTTTGCCCAAGAGAGACTGTCCTACTAATGATGCTCTGTAACTTACTTCGGATAATAAAACATTTGCTTAATATAAAGAAAAATGATTATTGGTCGTGTGTCTGGTTTTTTTTTTTTTTTACACATGTAGGTGTTTTTGCTAGTGTGGGTTTGTTTCTCATTGTATTCGATGTGCTGAAAATCGTGGCATGTGTGAACGAGTGGGTGATGTGGTAATATTTTAAGGTCTTATGAATCCTCTGGAGTATTTTGCTTAAACTGGCAGAAGGATAAGTTGGGTGGGAACAGAAAATTTGCCAGTTAGTTCCGCTTGGCTTGCAAGGGCACGAGTTACTTAAAGCTAAGAGTAAATTATGCATAAATCTGCACATCAGAGAACTATTCAAATGATTCATTCGAATTATTCGAATGACTGCAAATGAAGCAAACAGCGATTGGTGGGCTCAGTGATGACATCATAAGAGAGAGAGAGTAAGAATGTGACTGCTCAGGTCAGATTTAAAGGATTAGTTCACTTTAAAATGAAAATTACCCCAATATTTATTCACCCTCAAGCCATCAGGTGTATATGACTTTATATTAGTATATATAGAGTTATATTAGTAAATATCCTGACATGTCCAAGCTTTATAATAACAAACATTTAACCCATTCGCTGGGTTTGTCCAGCATTTTTTAGAGTGTACTTTAAGCATTGTGGTGTAGTTACATCATCTACCAGCAGGGGGTCATCAGGCCATGCTAACCAGCTAAACCTTTGAAAACAATGATTATTTATGCAATTCTGTGGTGTTGCAATTGAAAATCACTTTAATAACCTTTTGTATATAAAGATATTGAAATGGTTCAGGATCTAACAATACCAGCGATTCATTTTTGTCCCGTTTTATACTTCTCCAGGAGAAAAAGGCGCAACTTTAGCAAGCAGGCGACAGAGATTTTGAATGAGTATTTCTACTCTCACCTCAGTAACCCGTATCCCAGCGAGGAGGCCAAAGAGGAGCTAGCGAAGAAGTGCGCCATCACAGTGTCACAGGTAAGTCTGTTTTTCTGTCGAAGTCACCAGTAGTCCAGTTCTCGGACGATACTGTACACACGAGCCTTCAGCTGTGAAACAAGGACATTTTATTCACAATCTGAGCAAAATGGCTAACAAATTTGTTAGAGGTGGTCTGTGACACTGTGAAGGTGCAGAGAATTTGGCTGAAGTGAAGAAAAACAGCAGAGCTGCCTAGTAACATCTTGAGATAAGCGTGAAATGATTTAGAGTGCAACAGTGAGCGGCCAGTTTTCTGCAGCATGGATCCTGGAAGTATTTTTCCCATTACTTTTCTTTATAAAAAAAATTCGAAATAAAGTTTAAATGGAGTTTACTAGAATTTTAAGGGAGAGACAAAGGTCTATTTTTGCAAATGTACTGTTGTGAGCTATACTAAAACCATAAAGAATTGCAAACGATTTGGTCCCAGATATATATATATATATATATATAACTAGCAATTTCTGAGTGAAAATAGTTTAGAAGTAAATCCTCAGTGTAGACTCATATAACACCCTCAGTTTATACATTGTCACTAAAAATTACTCTGAATGGCATTCTTTCTTCCAGAGGCCGACTGTTGCGCTCAACTAAACTAGTATAGGCACACATAATGATGAACGTCTATCCTTTATTCAGCCTGTTTTATGGGAGCGGGTGTTGTTTGTGTAACGGATGGGTGTGTGGGGTGTACAGGAAGTCGTTAATGTAAAAAAAGCCCCTTCTTTTTGTGCCCTTAGGGGAAGGGAAGCACCATCACTGTGTCACAGGTATGTCACTAAAACATTCGTCCGTCCGCTGTGTTGTCTGTCGATGTTGGTTGCAGTGGCAGCCGTGTCTTTGTGTGCTGAACAACAAACGATGCATCGTATAGTCCTTCATCCAGTGCAGTCACTCTTTACAAGACCGCGCTGGAACTGCTAGTGTTTGTGTGGCCATAAGACAAAAGACACACTCATTCAGCCAATGCATACATTTACTCACCACTGGGAACAGTTACATGCCTTTTTGCACTTGGATCATGTCTTCTGGCTGTCTTTTATTGGGTCCCGAGATTATGACATCAGCGAGGCGTATTTACAGCGCCTCTTCAACTATTCCGCCTCCCATTGGCAGTTTAAAGCCTGTTTGGAGATATTTTATGAAGGAGCTATTGCTCAGGGTGGATGTGATTTTAATATGTCTGGGTTTGTAGCAACGTTAATGTTCTTTTGCAAAAGGTTGGTCCATTTACAACCGTATGAGAATAACAGTCGCTGTAAAACACATAAAAACACGTTTCTATAAGAACCTGTTTTGTTTGCAGCATATATGTTATTGGACAATGCAATGAAAAACATGTTTTTTATGAATTCTATAAATGCGACATAGGTAAATGTCATGAAAACTCTTTCATTGTGGGTGAAAAATGATAATTTTAATTTAAATAATGTCACTACAAAAATTTTAATTGTCCTTGAAGAGGCTTCATTTTCCTTATGCAAAAGACAATACCAGTCAAAAGTTTGGAATAATTAAAACGTAAAAATTAAAAGATTCTTAAAATGTAAAATAACTGTTTTCTATTTGAATATGTTTTAAAATGTAAAATATAGCAGTAAAAACTGTTTTCAACTTTTTTAAATAGCTATTATTAATGAGCACCAATAATAATCAGCATATTAGAATGATTTCTGAAGGATCATGTGACACTGAAGACTGGAGTGATGATGCTGAAAATTCAGCTTTGATCACAGGAATAAATTATATTTTAAAAATATATTCCAATAGAAAACAGTTATTTTAAATTGTAATAATATTTCAGAATATCACTGTTTTTACTGTATTTTTGATCAAATAAATGCAGGCTTGGTGAGCAGAAGAGACTATTTTTTTAAACCAAAAAAAAAAAAAAATCATACCAACCCCACACTTTTCAATGGTAGCATATAATTTACACTTTTTTTTTCTTTTGATTTTGGGGTAAAAAATAAATAAATATATATATATATATATATATATATATATATATATATATATATATATAAATATTTCATGTATAATATAATATTTTTATAGCACTTCCTCATGAGATTCATCCACATTTGCCTCTCTCTTTCTCTCTATCTCAGGTGTCTAACTGGTTTGGTAATAAACGTATTCGCTATAAGAAGAACATCGGTAAATTCCAGGAAGAGGCGAATCTGTACGCAGCGAAGACAGCAGTGACGGCGGCTCAGGCTGTGGCGGCCGCTGTACAGAACAGCCAGACCAACTCGCCCGCAACGCCCAGCTCTGGTACACATAGACGAGACCACCGGGGCTAGTTGTCACTAATGTTATATCTCAGTGACTGTAAGGATTTGAGTCCATTTGCACAAATACTTGTTTTCTCTAGTAGTAGTTTGGCATGTTCCTTTAAAATATAAACATTTGTTGCCCAAAACAGTGTTATCCTTAAATGAATTGACAACTATCAACAGGTAAATTACCTAAATAGCCCACTGTGACAACATGCCCTGCTATAAGGGTCAACAAGTGTTAAATAAACTGCATCTCTTTTCCTAGGCAATAACAGTGGAAATATGTGATAGCTTCTAGCCAGGACTTGTGAATAAATAAACCTGTGAAACATTCAATTGAGTAAAAAATGTGACAACTTGCCCCGCTCTCCCCTATATTCCAGACACAGCAGATCTAGTCTAATTATTTGGTCTTGCATTTTTGAAGTAATTTAAGAGTTTAAATGGGTTCTGTTCTGTCATTTTCTCCGCAGGTTTTCAGATGAAAGATGAAGACTTTCAGTTGGATGCAACAGAAGATAAAAACAATCTGTTAAACAACATGTTCACTGGTAGTGACATCACTTCCTGTGATGATTTGTTATAATTACAGTGACTGTCCTCTGTCTGTGTGTTTATTTGTATATGTGTATAATTTGTATATTTGTATAATTATTTTAACCCTGTAAAGCCTGACAAGCTTCTTTTTTTTAATGGAACACTTTATTAAACCTTTAGACAAGGCAAAAAAAAAAAAAAAAAACTCGTTTTTTGTTGAGTCATATTTGATACACCAGGCTTTTATGGCTCATATAATATGATATAGTGAGAATATGGAACTTATACTTGAGGATTTAAAAAATATGCAATTTGGTTCAGATGCTGATATTTATATGACCAAAAAGCACTCAGCATGTTCACAGACTCACTGTTCCTCCTCCTCTCTGCAGGGTCTTCGGGTTCGTATGGTTTGCCAGGTTCAGGAGATATGTTTATGAGCATGTCCAGCCTGAACGGTTCATACCAGCCGGCCCAGGTCCCCGGCCCAGGACAGACACAGGTATCACACACACCAACACAAACACTGCAGCTGAAAGCATATATTAGTGAGGGACTAGAGCAGATGTGCAAGAGCACAATATATCAAATAATGTACAACATAATATAACTTTAGTGTCTCTTTTGCTCACCAAGAAGATCAAAAATACAGTAATACTGTAAAATATTGTTATAATTTAAAATAACTGTTTTCTTTTGAATATATTGTAAAATGTCATTTATTCCTGTGATCAAAGCTGAATTTTCAGCATCATTACTCCAGTCTTCAGTGTCACATGATCCTTCAGAAATCATTCTAATATTATTTATTTGAAATATAATTTCATAATATACATTATAAATGTACTGTAACCCGGGATCAATTTAATGCATCCTTGCTGAATTAAATTATTCACTTTTTTAATTTCTTTCAAAAATATTTACTGACCCCAAACGTTTGAATGGTAGTGTATGTTATAAAAGCTTTCTATTTCAGATAAATGCTGTTGAACTTTCTATTCATCAAGGAACTGTTTTCAACATTGATAATAATAAAAAAAATAATAATAAATGTTTCTTGAGCATTAAATCAGCATATCATAATGATTTCTGAAGGATCACGTGACACTGAAGACTGGAGTAATGATGCTGAAAATTCAGTTTGGTCACAGGAATAAATTACATTTTAATATATATTTACGTAGAAAACAGTTATTTTAAATCGTAATAATATTTGACAATATTACTGTTTTTCTTGTATTTTTAATCGAATTAATGCAGCCTTGGTGAGCAGAAGAGACTTCTTTTAAAACATTAAAAATTGTACCAATCCCAAACTTCTGAATGGCAGTGTGTATATATATACATATATATATATATGAAATATGTTTCTAGAATACCAATAATAACACAGTCAATCAAATCTTGTCCTTCATTATTTCTCACCGAATATATAGTTTCACTCTAGTTTATCTCCTGTCCTGTCTTCTCTCTCCGCAGGGAGACTCCATACGTCACGCCATCGGTCAGTCGCTGGGTTACAGTGATGGTCTGCGGGGAAACCCACTTTACAGCCCTCATGGCTTGAACGTAAGTGTGTTATTTGAAAGTAAAACATTTAAGCCAGAAACATTTTCTGCGCAAGTACGCAAACGCAGATAAAAATGCTTGGACACTTTAAACTAAACAAACCAAAGTCAAGCAGACTTAAATCCACACCAAAAGCTATAGTGTGAAAGTGCTTTAGGGTTTGAATATCACTGACACACACACACACACACCATCTCATGTGGTGGGGAAGGAATAATCTCTTCACAGCAGGTCTCCTGGAGTCATTCAGAAAGACGTTGTATGATCAAACCGTCGCTCCATGAGCCGACAAAGACGACAGCCGAGATTAAGACTGGGAGAGGTGATGCTGCTTCTGTGAAAAGGCAAAGATAAACATATGGATTCATATTAATATCCACACATGCACACAGGGCTGTTTTGCTGGGATAGAAAGCAAATGCGTTCCATTTCCATTTCCCAAAATGCATCTAATAACACAATGACATGCACGGCTCTTGGCAGTATATATCAGCCTTCTTATTGAACCACACTCTCTCTCTCTCTCTCTCAGAACAAATTTGCAGTCCATTTCCTTATCACTATAATAAAATATGAAACTGGAATTGCCTGCAGCTTTGTACAGATGTGAATAGCATCTTCCCAGATGAGGTTTGATAAGACACGCTTTATAATGGAGTCGATGTGGAGTCATGGCATTAAAGGTTCATTTATCTATTGAGGTAGCCACGTCGAGGAAAAAAGCCTACTACTAATGTGAGAGGAAAATAATCAACCATAGCCATATCACAAAGGGAAGTTAAGGGCAGTACGAATAGCTTCAGATGTCATGGATACTTACTAATATTTGTTCTTAACATTTACACAACCTTCACATTACAAAAACAATTTTTAAATTAGTCTTGTTTTACAGTTAAATTATCTAAAAATCCTTGAAATTAAAGAGATTTACATAGTACTGCATAGGATATTAAGACTTACAAAGCTAATACCAGTGTATTTTGTCTGACGGATTTGGCAGATTTTTTAGTATAAACAAGTAAAAAATCTGCCAGTGTAAATAATAATAATAAAAATAACATCATTTTAAAATTAGACCAAAAAAACAAACAAAACAAGAATAGGACTTTTGCAATGTTGAAATCTAGCTAGTGTTGTAGTTGTCTGTTTCTAGTCTAGATAATTATGACAAATGTTAGATTAGATAAATTGACTAAAGATAACAAAAAGTAACATAAATATTGACATGAATGTTTATACTTAAGTAACCTTAAGAATTAAAGGGGTCATGAATTGAGGAATCAACTTTTCTTTGAGTTTTTGATATATAAGAGGTTATAGTACTACACGAATATCCTGTAAGTTTCAGAACTGAAAACGTCCTTGTTATTCCAATAAAAGCTTTCACTGAAACCAGGCACATCGAATGACTTGCCCCAGAATGAGGCTATCTATGACATAGATAGGTGAAACGCTGCCTCCACAGAACAAATCAACTCCTATTTCATCATTGCAACATTAGCCCCGCCCACTGGCGTGTTAGTAAGATGATGAGGAGAGCGATACAGAACTAAAAATAACATTACCTTTCAAAGGATCGTATGAATACGGTTATTTATTTTTCAACAATGTGAATGTGTCAGTTGAGCTTTATTTATTTGTATTCTGTACATTTCGGTAAATCAATTGCATTTCGGCGCAGGCCGAAATATGGATATGGACTCGACAGTAATGCCACAACATGTAAGTAACAGTGTTCATTCTAATGCCTGATCTGATATGTAATAATTCATGTACAGTCAGATGTTCTTTGTCTATACAGTAAATCAAACCAGTGACTAAACGGTCAACTTCACATTGTTTCTCTTAGTAGGATGAAAATAATCTGTTATTTAAACAGTGATTAAATTATATACAGAAAGCGATCAAAGAACGCTCCCTTCACAATCGCTGGAGCTGTCAATCAAACTGCACGAGTTTATCAGTGTGATGCTATAATCAGCTCTTTTCACAATTAATTAACCTTGAGAGCTGTAATATTAAAAACGTGCTAAAAGTTTTCGAAAGAGTAATACTTTGCTATTTCAAGATGTCAGCCAATCAGAGCAGTGTACACTGAAGTCTCAAAGCAGACACGCCCCTTAAAACAGAGTGTTCAAATCAGAGGGCTAAAATCAGGGTAGGAAAAATGCCTTTTATTTCTAAATTATGACCATTTTTGATGTAAAAATCATACTAAGTGCACCCCAGGAAACATAAAACAAAAAAAAACCCCAACAGTTCATGACCCCTAAATAATAATACAATATTGCATTACTCCCTAAAAAGTAACTAATTGCATTACTTAGTTACTTTTAATGGAAAGTAATGCGTTACGTTATTTTTGTGTTACTTTTTTTTCATCTGGGCTGGCCTTGCTTGTTTGTTTTTTAACAACAAAAAACAACAAAGGACTTTCAAAACAAATGCATTTAATTATTGCATGTTTGTGTAATATTCTGAGTTTGCATTTTACCGTTTTCATTCATTTTGAGGAATACTGAATCTGTGCAAGTGAGATGAGTAAATGCTCACATTTAGTCTAGAACAACAATAACCATCATGTTCGCACAGCGCACACAACGCTTCTGCACTCACGATTTCTCTCAACAAGGGGACAGGAGAGCTGTCAGTCAATAAATGGGAAAATAAAGTAACTTGCCATACTTATTTGAAAAAGTAACTAAGATATTTTGTTGACATTTTTAAAGTAATGTGTTACTTTACTAGTTACTTGAAATAAGTAATATGATTACATAACTCAGGTTACTTGTAATGCATTACCTGTTCCTAAGCAGTGTTGGGGAAAGTTACTTTGAAATGTAATGCATTATATCATATTGCGTTACTCGCTAAAAAAGTAACTAATTATGTTACTTAGTTACTTTTTATGGAAAGTATGCGTTACGTTACTTTTATCTTATCTGGGCTAGGCTGTTTGTTTGTTTTTATAACAAAAAGTTCTATTTTTTGGCAAATGTAAAGGCCCTTTTCACACCAAAAGTGAAATGAATAAGCTCAGATATTTTGTAAATTTAAAAGTAATGCATTACTTTACTAGTTACTTGAAAAAAGTAATCTAATTACATAACTCGTGTTACTTGTAATACATTATCCCCAAAACTTTTCCTAAGTGTCCAAAAAGCTTCTAAAACCAGATGTATAGACCAGCCTGGACACGGTCAGGCTGGTTTAAGCTGGATTTTGTTTCAGCATGGCAAACAGTTTAGAAAAAATGGATACAAACAGAGCATTTTATCTGATCTTACTCTCAAAAATCAATACCAGCTAATGTTTCCATTCTGGGTTTAATTACACCTCTCAAATGGTCTTTTCTGTGTCTCTTTCTAGGGTAACGGTGGCTGGCATGATGCGGTCACTCCATCTTCTGTGACATCTCCGATAGAGGGAGCAAACAGCGTTCACTCGGATACCTCTAACTGACCAGCCTGAGCCCCCTAACTAACCTAACCTACAACATAATCTCCAGTGAGAACTCAGAGAAATGAAACACAGACATAAAACCGCTCTTCAGTACCTTACTTTGACCAAAAGAACACCACGTTGCAAAAATGAACCGATAGGATTGATGGTACCAGCTTTCTTTCCAAAACTGGTGATGCCTCAATAAACATGGCCAACATGTGCGATTGTGGAAACAAGGGATGCTTTTGTCATAATCTCTGTGAACATCTTTGAATAGGTTTAAAAATAGATCATGATTTAAACTGTCTTCTTGCACAGTACAGTATGTTCGTTCTTAAGTGTGATTTTTCTCTTACAGATCGCCAACATGGAGAAACCGATTTTTTTAAACTGTATTTTTAACATCATTCGGATTTAACTTGAGCATTAATGTTATTCATCGTAAAGGTCAATGACATCTTGGTTTAACCCAGATTTTAACAAATTGGGACATAATAATTGACATCAAAACTGCGGTCATGCATATTCAGCTATTCATATTCAGGTACAATGTATCAACTACATCAAAAGAGCAAAGCTGTAGGAATCCAGAAGTAAAATACCATTGATAATGTCCATAAAGAAGATGTATACTGTATGAAGTGACAGTATATGTTTCTGTGGAGCGGATTGGTTTCAGATTGGCGTACAACTTCCAATGTTTGGAAATGTCTATGGAAAAAATGCATATGAAAAATATACTTCTGAAATCTTCTGTTATCAGTAACAGTGACAAATATTTGCATTTATCAAATTATCTTATAACATCTTACACTCCTAAAAATAAAGCTTCCAAAAAGGGTTTTTGCAGCGATGCCATAGAAGAACATTTTTTTGGTTCCACAAAGAACCTTTTTAGTCAACAGTTCTTAAAAGAATCCTTTTTTCTTAGTGTGAAGAACATTTTAAAATTCTAAAGAACATTTTTTCCATGGATTCCAGGGTTCTTCATGGAACCATCAATGCCAATAAAGAACCTTTATTTTTAAGAGTGTAGCACTGCTGTTGACAGAGAGATAATGCAAACCAAATTTGTGTTTGATAATGCCATTTAAGTGACAAGACATAATCAGATGATCAGCACATACTGTATCTACATAAAAAAGCATTTTTGAATGTCACTCTATTCTTAGTCTATACACTCATGCTCTGTGTGACAGAATATACTGATTCTTTTTAAGTTTGCTTTACTTCTTTATTCATCAATTCATTGGGGTAGTTTATAATTTGCAATGCCGTTTAAAGAGGTTGTAATATTTAAAACAAAATGTTCTAATGTATTAACAGAATTTACACTGAGCAACTCTCTATGAAGAATAATTAATGTAATATTATTAGTTTTTGATAAAAGGAATACTTGTATTTCTGGCCAAAAATTTAAATAAACTTTTTGAATTGAGATTCTTACCCGGATATTAAGCACAACAACTAACTGGATGCCCATTTTTATTGTTTACTAGTGTCCAAATCTAATTTTTCTGCTGCTGCTGCTGCAAAAAAAAAAAAAAAAAAAAAAAAAATCCAATTTGCAAATTGTTCTTCTAACAAATGTAAAAAAGCTTGAACAAAGATTATTTAGTAGGATGAGTGAGTTTGAGTGAACTAAACAAGAACACTAAACAAAAGTTGTTTTGTTGACCTTACTTAGATTCTCAAGTATTTGTCAGAAATGTGTCCAAATGTTGTCCCAACTTTTCAAATTGAGTTATCTGAACAAACAATTTTACACTGAACAATGTTGTGCCAGTTCCCAGCATGCATTGCAGCTTGAAAATTCTTGCTTTCATTGCTTTGCATTTACTGGCTTAATTTATGCTGCTGCTGCTTTTGTTGTCACTGTTATTTAGCTGTCACATGGTTCAGAGTTCATATTTTACTGAATTAACATTTGTTGATCATCACCATATTTGAGATTTGTGTGTTGAGGTATATGTGCAGCATTGCAACTTTTGTATACAATATATTTGCCTATTAGGATACATGGAGATTCAAGAACAAGGATTCTATTGCTAAATGCTAAACAATCTTTAGTTGCCTTGACAAGAAGTGTAAAGTTCAGAAGACCACCTGTTACTCATTAGATGAACAAAAGTATTTAAGTTGACTTTAATTGGAGCAAACTAGTTGAGCTAACTTAACAAGTTGAATGTGTTTCAAGCTAGGTCAACTTTATCTGATTGGAATCTGATCAAAAAATTCACGACATTTTTACAAATCTGTTTTAAGCTACATTCATACGTGGTTTGAAGTACTATTCAGACCTCATTTCTGAAAATTCATTTCAAAGTATGTAAATTGGGACACAGGCCTGTTCAATACAAGCAGAGGATGTGAATTAACAAGAGCAACAGAATCAGATTCCAAACTAAGCTAGATTTTTACATGTTCTGAACAAAATATGAGGTGCTATGTGATTGCTGTGTTCTAGGACTGAAGTGTTCTAGATTTGTTCTAGGTTGCATGGGTAATAGATGTGTCCTAATTTACATACTTATGCACTATGGCTACGTTCAGACTGTCAGTCCAAATCTGATTTTTGTCCATATCTGATTGAAATCTGATCAGATTTATCAAGCGTGAATGGCAAAAAATCGTTGTCATGTTATAAATATGACAACATCTGTATTACAAACCCCTCCATGTTGCGGTTGTTTTTGGCATATGCCTACCAATGCAACATCACTGCCACTGAAAATGAAACTGACACTGAAAATTCCATATAGAAAAAGTGTACTTTAAATACCCGGATGATGCACTTAATTAACAGGGAGTGTGGAATGTTGGAAACTTCATGTACTCGACTGTCGCAGCCATAGATATATATACATAGATGCCGCATTAGCGGCTGTTTCAATGGGCCGATATACGTAAGTCATCCGCCATTTTGGGGCGGTCTGTGAACATTCGAGAGCAAGTTGACAGCGTCTGTAACCGTAGTTAGACGCATGTATGAATATCTTTATATATGAAATAGACTTCAGCAGATGATTTTGCTAAACTAAACAATACAAGACAAAGGCATAAGCCGACACAACATTAAAAAGTTACCATAGTAAAGTACTATAGTAATAACAAGTAATATTGAGTTAATACATATAAAAACACAAATCAACACATTATCACCTGTGAAAAGTTATCCCATTTCTTCAACCGGAAGCTGCGCAATGTTGTGCCATCGTTGATTCTTACTGTGAATGACGACACCCTGGCGGCATCCGAAAACTGAAAAATGGATCAAGGCATGTCCGAATCCAAAGTTAGCTTCACTTCCTGTCTCATGAGATGCCTTCATCTGATCGATTTTTGAAAGGAGCATAGATGTATCCTTCGCTGCCTCTGATATCCCACAATCCTGTGCTTTCCATTCTGTGACAGTTGAGCTAAAAAATAAAGATGGCATCTGAAAGTTGCGGTTGGTGGTCAATTTGTGTGTAAATGTATGTTTTTGACCATTGTTTTCCACTTTTAATGTCATTTCTAGCAAGAAATTACTATTTTAGTACTTAAATATTCGCTTAGTTGTTTACCAAAGCTTGCGCTATTTTGTTGTAGATCATTAAACCATTACGCTGCCTCAGAAGTCTGTCCGAAATCAGATTCGTGAGGTGTCTTCATGCACAAAAGCTGCCTGCAAAGTCATTGCCTGATAGGGCAGTGAGGCAACAAGTCAGCTGCCTAAGTTTTCCAATGCAGCCACTGACTATTACAAGATGGCGGATGCGCCGACGTGTCTGGAGAAGTGGAATGAGCCATCTACGTATACATATCTATGGTCCGGCTTTAATTATGTAGCGCAGGGGGAGGGGCATCAGACTCGCCCGCAGCCAGATTATTTTGATAGCGGCTGGTTCTGAAATAGATCTTCGTCTCGTGGTGCCGCCTATTATCACCGTGTCTACACCAGACGCAAATTTTTTCACGTCGCATTGCGCCGCAACAGCTCAAAGCTGTCTACACTGAACGCGACAAACCGACCGTTGGACTATGTCAGAAACGTAACGTAAGAGGACTTAAAATAAAAATAAAAGAGGACTTGAATAAGCCCATTAATAGCATGTTTGAGTCATGCTCTTAACAAACTATGTTTTATTTCCTCTTTCGTCAGAAACAGAGCGGGGAATCCGTTTACTGTCGGGAATGTGTTGTGTTGCGTGACTCGCGTCGCACCGCGCCGCATCCAGTGTAGAAAATATTATTGATTATAATGGGTTCTATTATCATTTTAGGCGTCGCATCGCACCGCTCGCGTCCGGTGTAGACACGGTGTTATATTCTTTGAAAACAGATAAGACACACCGGCTTTGCATTCACAAAACTAGGTAGGATGAACGCAGGGTTGTCTTTCCATTCTTCTTTGTATGCACTGTAAAAAATAAATGTGATTTTAACGGTAAAATATTGTAAAAATGCTACGGAAAAAAATTGTAAATAGGTTAACAGTAAGCTCCCGTACTGTATACACAGGGAAAAACTGTAAAAGCTCTTACCAGACATTTTATGTAATTTTCACAGAAAAATGCTGTAAATTTTACCATTTTTAGAAGTAAAAAAGAACAAATCAATGTATAATTTAGTCAAAAACTGTAAACTGATATTCCCACAATTCCCTGTGTGACACTACATATTTGAAAGTATTTTTTTTTTTTTTTAAAAATCATGTTTTTGTTATCAGTTATGTACATTTAGGGTTTTATGTTACATCTTCTGAATGTTTATTGCATTATTTAAGTGTTGTGGGTTACCATGATGGTGTTTTGCGTTTGCGTGAATGACTCTTTGCACCTTAAATATTAGTATATACTTCAGCTCGTGGAAAAGCTACTTGTGATGAACTGATTCTTCATGTGGCTTTCTCTTTTACCACCTGAATTATTATGGTGGTTGTCAGTACATGTTAAAGGTACAAAACAAATTTTAGTAGTAGTGTGCATTATTGAATGTACTGGTTTACATTCAATTTTTCTTGTTTGTAAATTACAGTTTTTTACTGTAAAATTTACAGTTTGTTCTATAAATGTGTTTACAGTTTTTCTGTATTTTTTACAAAATTATTCTGGCAACCACAGCTGCCAAATTTATTTTTTACATTTTTTACAGTGTGCCCTATTTCCGCTATCAACTTTCCACTTTAGACTCTTTGATAGTGCCATTTTCTCTCACCAGCTAGCTTCACTCTGCACTCGACGTAAAAGCGTACCTCCAGCACGCAAACAATTTAAAATAAATGTAGTTTAGCACATGAGGATGCCAAGGAATAATTCTGAGTGTAAAAGTAGGCTACGTCAAATAATTATTACAATAAGTTAGGCTCCATTGTGTAACAAGCAAATTATAATGATACACATTCATTATTCACAATATGGAAAGAGGAAATAAAACATAGTTTTACTCATGACTCAAACATGCTATTAATGGGCTTATTCAAGTCCTCTTTTATTTTAATTATAAGTCCTCTTAGTTATTTTTTATCCATTCCGCATCTCCCACATATGTGTGTTTTAGCAAGGTGGTCTGTGTTGCAAGTTGGTGAATGAAGATACTTGCCAGGTCACTACTCCACTTTATTAATTTATCCAGTGTAAAACCCAGACACCGCCACACAAATGTGGCTTTTTGTTAATGACTACAGGATTTAACACAGAGTAACAGCTCAATACGAGTTACAGAAGACACTGCAACAGTATGTCACAGGCAATTCTAGTTGCATTTTTTGGCCCGATGTCAAACTTAATTGCCGACCCCTGCACTACACGGTTGAGTACATAGTACATAAGTGCACAGTGTATAGTGCGTCATTTGGGACGCAACTTCTTTTGCCCATTTTATCATCTGCTAGACAGACATCTGCCTAGGAAAAATAAAAATAGCTGCCTATACATCTCCTCAACTAGCCATGTGATTTAATTCAGATGCAGAATTTATGCTGCAAAGTTCTTAGTATTGGGTTTGTGCAAATCCCTAATGGAAAGTATGAGCAATATGAAATCAACAGATGTGACAAAATCAATAAAACTCTCCTAAGCATAATAATAATAATAATAGTGATGCTTGCAAAACCTCTACAAATGAAGCACAAAGTGATTAAAGACAGACTAAAGTGTTTGAAAAGCTTGTGTTGAGTTGAGCTGTTTGATTAGTTAACATCTCTATGGAGATACATAAACCTCCACACACACACACGAGAGAGAGACGGCATCGTCAGCTTTGGCAAACTGAGCTTCATTAATAATTCCACCTGAGTGGCAATAAATCTGTGGTGGTTCTCGATGAAGCGGCAACACTCCCTCATAAATCAGTGAGATTACAGGACGATATTTCACGATCTCACGTCTATTTCTGTCAGTCGAACTAATAGCCTCTGCCGATCCCTCACAGTGATAGCTCATGAATCCGAGATTTGTTTTCAAAATGTCAACGGTGCAATATGCAATCTCACTGACAGCGGCAAAATGCCCTTTAATTATTTATTTACCCTCCGCTGTCAGTTAAAGGGCTGAGGGCTGAAGACGAGAGGTCAGGCAGAAATGCGAGCATGCGTCCGCTGCATTAATGAGAAGTTTCTATGAAAAATTCCCAACCGCTCGCGGCTTATCAAGATCAAAACAGCAGAGGAGGCTGGAATTGCCCATTGATGAAACGTCTACAGCATATGATTCTTTGTATAGCCTAATTGCAATTCAATAGGCTATTTAGGGTGAAAGATTTGTTTCTCTGTGACGTGAATTTAGCTCAACTTGTTGCCCTCTCAAAATTATGTGCGTCAGTTTTGACAAGCAGCATAATAACCTTTTGCTGGTAGAGGACTACATTTGATATACACTTACTACAGGAGCGCTGGGGAAGATACTGTTAAACCACAGCTTGCAAAGTCAACATACAGTAACAACAAAATTGACTTAGCGGTGCACACTATTCTAAAGAAAAAAAAAATGCTGCCTTCCTAACATTTAATCAAAAAGTCATAACTTGCTCTGCCTCTGGCACAACTTTCCTTTCGGAAGAAGTCACCAAGCCCTCGTTTTTCAACCACCTGTCGTATTGAGACTTTTAACCATTAAATCAATTCCCTGCAGATAGTCTTGTCCTATATTCAACAATTTCTTTGAGACTGACAAAGAGAAGAAATTGTTAAATAAAGTCGTTATTTTTTGTTTTGTTTTGGCGCACAAAAAGTATTCTCGTCGCTTCATAACATAAAGGTTCAACCACTGCAGTCACATGGACTATTTTAACGATGTCTTTATTACCTTTCTGGGCCTTGAAAGTGGTAATTACATTGCTGCCTATATGGGTGGTTCAGAAACTTTCGGATTTCTTCAAAAAAAAAAAAATCTTAATTTGTGTTCCGAAGGTGAACGAAGGTCTTACGGGTGTGGAACGACATGAGGGTGAGTAATTAATGACAGAAATTTCATTTTTGGGTGAACTAACCCTTTAAGGAATTTAAATGGGCTGTGAACACTATATCTAACATTAAACTATAAGCTACTCTTAGCTACACTAAGCTACCAACAAAACTAGTTAAAAACAAAATGACTGAAGAAAAAAAAAACATTACAATGTAAAAGTTTCATTGTAATGTTTCAGGGCACAAGATAACAATATGGAAAACGCTAGACTGACAAGAGAAATGCAATGCTGTTTTTAAAAAATACTATTTAGCACACAATCTCTGCCAGCACAAAAAACTAAAACTAAATAAAAACTAAATAAAATGAAACACTGAAAACTAAACAGTCATTAAGTGAAAACTAACAAAAACTAAAATAAAAGGAATAAAAAAGAATTACAAACTAACACAAAATAAACTAATATAAAACCATAAATTCTAAGTTCCGTTTAATTAAAAAACAAAACAAAACAAACAACAACAAAAAATGTGTTTTTCCCATTGAATAAAGTTAAAGGATTAGTTTCAATTCAAATTTCTGATAATTTACTCACCCCCATGTCATCCAAGATGTTCATGTCTTTCTTTCTTCAGTTGAAAAGAAATTAAGGTTTTTGAGGAAAACATTCCAGGATTTTTCTCTGGGGTTCAACAGGTTGAAGGTCCAAATGTCAGTTTCAGTGCAGCTTCAAAGAGCTCTACACGATCCCAGACGAGGAGTAAGAGTCTTATCTAGAGAAACCATCGGTCATTTTCTAAAAAAAATAAAAATGTATATACTTTTTAACCACAAATGCTCATCTCGCACTGCTCTGTGATGTGCCACGCATTACGTAATCATGTTGGAAAGGTCACGCGTGACCAATCCAGTGTTTACAAAGCAAACATGCAAAGACTAAGTCAAACGGCCTTTACAAAAAAAAGGTAAAACAATGATGTTGGATGATTTTGAAGTTTTGAGTTTTTCGCCATACCGCGGTACTTCTGCTTACATCACACGTGACCTTTCCAATCTGATTACGTAATGCATGGCGCATCGCATCGCAGTGCAAGATGAGCATTTGTGGTTAAAAAGTATATAATTTTTTATTTTTTTAGAAAATGGCAGATCGTTTCGCTAGATAAGACTCTTATTCCTCATCTGGGATCATGTAGAGCTCTTTGAAGCTGCACTGAAACTGATATTTGGACCTTCAATCTGCTGAACCCCAGTGAAGTCCACTATATGGAGAAAAATCCTGGAATGTTTTCCTCAAAAACCTTCATTTCTTTTTGACTTAAGAAAGACAGAATCATCTTGGATGACATGGGGGTGAGTAAATTAACAGGGAATTTTAATTCTGAGGTAAACTAATCCTTTAATGCATTCTCAAGTTAAAGTTAAAGCATTCTCAAGTTAATGTGTCTCGTTTTAAAGTTATATATTATATACTGTATATAAAGTTATATATTTACTTGACAACAAGACAAAAATAATGAAAGACAGAATTTATTTGCAGTGTAACGTCGCTACTTTTAGTTACTTCCTCACCAACACTACAAGAAATGTCATTAATGTCACTGTAGAGTCAAAAAAAAAAAACTATATTATTAGCATATTATCTGACCACCCCTGTGGCTATTGAAACGCTCTGTGGAATAGAGATGCCACACACACACACACACACACTCTCCAGCCTGAGGACACAGTCTCTGAGAGTAGCTGCTCATTAGTGCTCACCATGCTGCTTTAAGTAAACAAAAACCAGGCATTTTTCACTCTAGCCGTGAGCTATAAGAATCAGCATTGTACATTAAGGAAATTAAGGTAAAAGGTGTCTGAGGTTAAAGACACCAAAGGCTTAATAGCTTTTAGAAGCAAGCATGGTGTTCACGATTCAGTCACAAACACTTGTCTACTAAGGCGAGCATCACTATTACTATTGCTGAAATTTGTGCTACACATGAACAATAACTTTTTGGTACAAAGACACCTCAAATAATATTTGATTTGGGACGATTGGACTTTGTCAGGTGGACGATAAAAAGGGAGAGTGGAAAATAAAGTCTGAATTGTAAGGGAAAGCATGAGGTGAAACCTAACTCAAGCAGCTCTGCAGCCAGCAGGCATCATAAAGGGTATGCAAATCACACCGCCTGTCTGCCTCGTTAATATTAAACATGGGTTATTAGACAGAGCAAAAGCCTGACCCCTGGAGCGGCTCACCACACCTCCTGAATAATTAATGCCGTCTGATTATGTTAATCAGGAGCGTTCCAGGAGAGAAGTGGGGATTTGCTTGGGGTGTCGGATGACTCGTGCCATGGGCTTTTCTTTTTATCTCCTGTCAACTCAATCTGCGTTATGCCACTGCACGCTTCATTTTTTTTATTTGATCCTAACGAAAAAGGTTTAAAATACTTTTTATTGCCATTTGCAACAGAATTTTTCTTCTAAAAACAACACCAATATACACTAACGGACAAAAGTTTGGAATAATAACGTTTTTTAAAATGTTTTTGAAAGAAGTCTCTTCTGCTCACCAAGACTGCATTTATTTGATTAAAAAATACAGTAAAAACAGTAATATTGCGAAAATATTATTACAATTCAAAATAACTGTTTTATATTTGAATATGTTATAAAATGTAATTTATTCCTGTGATCAAAGCTGAATTTTCAGCATCATTACTCCAGCCTTCAGTGTCACATGATCCTTCAGAAATTGTAATTTGCTCAATTATTATTAATGGTTCTTATTATCAATGTTTTTGCTGCATAATATTTTTTTGAAAACCGTGATACATTTTGTTCAGGAATAAAAAGTTCACACTGTTTATTTGAATTAGAAATCTTTTGTAACATTATAAATGTCTTTATCGTCACTTCTGATCAATTTAATGCATCCTTGCTGAATAAAAGTATTCATTTCTTTTCTTCTTTTTTTAAAAATAATAATCAGAAATGTTTCTTGAGCAGCAAATCAGCATATTATAATGATTTCTGAAGGATCATGTGACACTGAAGACTGGAGTAATGATGCTGAAAATTCAGCTTTGATCACTGAAATAAATTACATTTTACAATATATTCAAATAGAAAACACTTATTTGAAATTGTAATAATATTTCATTATATTACTGTACTTTTGATCAAATGCAGTCTTGGTGAGCATAAGAGACTTATTTAAAAAAGCTGAATTATTCCAAAGTGTATAAAACCCATATTCAGATCACAGCATGCACTGAAATGTTTAGCTGCCTTGGAGCAGTGAGAAGTTTTTACACGGTCGCATCCATACACAATGGCAAAGGGCATTTGATTAGCGCTTTAGACTGACCTCCTCTTGACCCCTCATTTGTACTGGATCTTCCATTCCTGCTGCTTTCCTCTGGGGATAAAGACCAGCAATGAATGACCAACAGATCCCGTAGAGGAAGACCCAATCAGTCACCGCTGAACAGAACCGCCCTGTGAAACTCATCAGGGATAAAGATGGCCAGTGGGTCTCGGTCTTCCCAGAGAAAAACGGCCCCAGAAATGATACGATCAGCATCTGTCGGTAAGGCTGCGCTCAAGGCCATTTTTTAGCTTCAATATCCTGAAGGAGAAGATGAAGATGATTGCCAAAATAATGACTTTGTGAGGCTGGTGAAAAGATTAATATGATATATACTGACAAAAGATGAGATTTCGTTTCGGTTTTAGGAATTTTTAGCAATTTTTACCATCCCGGCAAAAACAATAGCTTTTACAGCTGGTGTTGATTAGTTAACAATCATGCTGTTGTTTAACAACAAAACAACTTGGTCTGAAAACGAGGTGTGTTTAGATGCATTGTTGGCGTGTTGCTATTTTGAGGCAACTGAAAACGACTTCGCCATTGACCAACTGAAACCTTTTGTGCATCTCTCAACAGTGTTCGGCAGCAGCAGCGTCTCTACTAATAGCGAGACTGTAAGTTTATCTGCTTCAAGAACAGCACCATTATTACCTCGCTAGTGAGAAAAAATTACTGATAAAACCATTAAAGCAGCGCTGACAACATGTTTCTGTGCGAGTGTGTGTCTGTACTGTACAGTGTGTGTGCGTTTGAGTGGGAGAGATTATGTGCTTTCCGTACATGATAAAATGTAATTTTGTTGAAAAAAACAAACAAAAAAACAATATAATTTGTAGTTCTTATCCTATTATTTGCTTGGTCAGTGTCATTGTGGGTTTTGGATCTTTTGCTATTGTAAAGACCTTTGAAATAACTGAAATCATTTGGCGAAGTGATATGGAACTGTAATACGGTCAAAACCTGCCTAGAACTATGTTAGCCGTGAGTTTCCCTGAAAATAACTGCACACCTTAGAACGTTCATCATCCAATCAGATTCGAGCATTCAAACCCCTGTAGTATAAAAAAGTTTCTTGAGCAGCAAATCAGCTTATTAGAATGGTTTCTGATGGATCATGTGACACTAATAAACATTTAAAAAATCTTACCAAACCCCAAACTTTTGAACGGTACTGTACACTCTAAAAAAATGGTGGGTTAAAAGCAACCCAAGTTGGGTTGAAAATGGACAAACCCAGCGAATGGGTTGTTTTAACCCAGCAGTTGGGCAGTTTTTTTTTTTTTAACTCAACTATTGTTTAAAAATGTCTGTATTGCTTTCTTAAAATGAACCCAAAATATGTTGGAAATTAACATTTATTAATGTTTAATGAATAATAATTAAACAATAAACATGAACTAAATTGCTTATTAATAAATGTTCACCTATTTATTAGTGGTGCTTGCCTAATTGTCTGATTTATATTTATATTTATAAGCTAGTCATATAGTCATTTTTAAACAATAGTTGGGTTAAATAAAACTGGCCAGCAGGTTGGACAAACATTTAACCCCACTGCTGGGTCAAAACAACCCAATTGCTGGGTTTGTTCATTTTCGACCCAAATTGGCTTGTTTTTAACCCAGCATTTTTTAGAGTGTGAACAAACCCAACCGTTAAAAAATTAAAACAACGGCCCATATTTGACCCAAACATGGGTTGAAACAACCCAGCATTTTCTAGTCGTTTTGTCTGCAGTACTAAGTGGCAGCTAATTAGTGCAGTATTAGCATTCATGTGTGTTCGGAGAAATTTAAAGGCCTTCTAGGGACAAGTCGGTCATAAACACTGATTCATTTCAGCTGGGATGGTGTTCATCGTTTGCTTGTAATTGATTTTTTTTCTATGATGTTATTACTGGCAGACTGTAGCACCTGCGAGTGCTGCTAATGTGCCATCTTCCCTTCAGATGCTACTTCACCAATCACTGTTGCCAGCGTAACCGTTTCATAAAATTTCACGGCTCGCCATCTGCTCTGCCCAGACGGCAGCTTACCGCGCCTCATCAGCAGCTGAAACGAGCATTAGCACGGCTGATCTCAACCGGGGAGCCAGACAGGTGGTTTGTATCGGTTAAATACGAGCGTCTCTTCATAAGGGCACTTTTGGACATTCTGGAAGAAGAAAAAAACAGCTTGCTTAATTTATTTCAAACTCTAACTACACTCTTAGAAAAAAGGGTTCAGTGGGGTTCTATATAGAACTCTAGGGTTCTTGATTCAATTGTAAAAAGAACCATGTATGCCAAAAAGTTTCTATAGTGAAATGTCTTGCATAATACTTTTTAATTTTAATGGGTTATTTAATTTTTTCTAGTGAAACATTATGATTATGAGCTGCTTAATTCATGCAAAAAATAAATTATATGAATTATAACAAAATAAATGAATTACAACTAAATTCATAAAATGATCCCATGATGGGAAGCCCTAAAAGGTTCTAAGCGCCTGACAGAACCCTTTAAAGTTCTAACCTTTTCTTCTAAGAGTGTACTTTATTTAATTTATATTAACAGTGTATATACATGCTTCATAAGAGAATTCTGCCATTTTTGTCTTTTTCTTTACAAATCATCATTTCCACCACATCAAAGTTACATTGACCTTGGTTTACCTTTCTTTTCTTCACACATCACTTCATCTCACGTTCTTCAAGTAAAAAAAAACTTTATTAAGCTAATTTTGCTTAATTAGCTGTAGTGGAATGGATGGCACAACCGAGGGACATTTGAACCATGTGACTGCTTTAGTATCTGGGTTAAAGGGATAGTACACCCAAAAATGAAAATTCTCACCCTCAGGTTGTTCCAAACCTCTATGATAATTTGTTTTGACTACCATAGTAGGAAAAATAAATACTATGGTAGTCAATGGGGGATGAGATCTGTTTGGATCTCTGACATTCTTCCAAATATCTTCCTTTGTGTTCAGCAGAACAAAGACATTTTCATTTTTGGGTGAACTATCCCTTTAAAAGGAGCAAATTTCCTTGATCTAATACATGTTTGCTTTTTCGATATTGTAATTTATATATGAAGCACAAATTAATTTTGCCTATGAAATAACAGGCGAAGGATTGAGGAATCGTAAAATTAGACAGATCACAGATTTTATTTATAAATTGATGTTTTATTTCGTTATTTTAATGCCAGTACACTGACATGAATTAATAACATCGACAATGACTCTTATTTTTTTTAATAAAATAAAATAAAATAAAATAATTTTCAAATATTTAAACATTTGAATGGTTTATTTCAAATACTTAAAAGTTTGGGGTCAGTAAGATATTTTTTTTATTTTTGAAAAACAATTAACTGATCAAAGTATTTATAATGTTACAAAATATTTCTATTCCAAATAAATGCTGTTCTTTTTAACTTTCTATTCATCAAAGAAAATCTGTCACGTTTTATGTTTCTTTCACTATTGTCATAGTTTAAAAATGTACTAATATATATTTATTACAAAAACACACACTAAGGGTAAGTACAGACAACAATGATGTCAAAACTATCGCCGTTCACGCGGATCCGCGAAAGCGACTAAAAACGCTGTATTCTGCTGGCAGGCCAGTAGATGGCGATGTCACTTTGTAAAGAAACACTACGTGACTACAGACTGAACACATACGCATCATTTTCACAGATTTGCGTTTTTGTAGTTTACACGGAGATTATAACGGTATCATTTTCAAAGCATACACTTTGAAACTTGTTTTCAAAACTTTGTGTTTTCAGGCCCCCAAAATACCATTGTCATGTAAATTAACGGCCAAAACACATAAAAAGTTTTGCATTTTAAGTCTTCTTTTCTGCATTTGACCTCTGCTCTAACTTGTTTCCTAATCTTTCTAATAAACCTGCCATATACTATGAATATATTGTTGGCTCAGTGGCAGATTACTTGTTATGTTTCTCATTTGTAAGTCGCTTTGGATAAAAGTGTCTGCTAAATTAATAAATGCTCTTCTTTTTTATGTATTATACAGTAAATACAGACACAAACAAAATGTGTTCAAATGCCAGTATATGATGCAGATAAACAGTAAACGTGATGCCTTTCTTCTGTTGGCACTTACAGTTTACAATAATACAATAATAGCGACTGATCCCATCTTTTCATTATTCTTTGTCTTGTTTTCTTTAACGCTCTTTCACAGTGTTTCATCTAACACCCCCAGGTCTCCAACCTCTGTACTGTGATGAGATAGATGTGCTTGTAATAGTCAGGCAGTGTGAGTAAAACTAATGATTATGATTATTATGATGAATGGGGAATATAGGGAGTAAAAACTGAGTTAGAGATGATTGTCCCATTCTGTTGCTTAACACTGGGACTGTATCTGCACTCATTTACACAGAATACATTGTGTTCAATGGGTTTTGGGATGCATTAACCCTTTGATTGTCACATTACAAGCAATGTTTACCTTAGCAAAGCTATGAGAAACTAAACTTTAGGGATGTTACGTTCGAGCTCTGAGGATTGTGTCGACAAACAACAAAACATTTCATATAAAGCACCTTTTCACGGACTGTGATGACACGTTTTAACAGTCATCAGCATCGTAAATCTTGCAAAGTTTTTTTATATTCTCTCTCTTTTTTCTTTTTTTTTTTAAATGTATCTACATTTATAACACTATATTTATAATTATATTACCGTTGCATCAAATTACAAAAAAAAAAAGAAAAGTTAACGCTGCTGTGAGGGTGTTTCTAATACAGCAGCTGTGGGACTGACAGTTGTGGCAGTCTGACAGTTTTTTGTTTTTTTTTGCTATTTGAGAAAATGGGGACACAAAAAATGTATTTAATGTATTCTCTCATTCAACGCCATACTGATTTACCTAACTATATCGACTTCCGCTTCGAGAAACCCGGACATGTGAAAATGGTCAATTGAAACTTGATTTGTTTTTCCAAAAGCATGTGATCCTGATGTCCAAAGCTTCATTACCTGGAGAACCACATGACTGCTTCTGTATCTGGGTTAAAAGAAACAAATGACAGTGTGGTTTTCAATAAACATAAAAATAAAAAATAAAATAAAATAAATTCCACACTGAATACTGGTAAAATAGTTCAATCGAATTAAAGGATTAGTTCACTTCAGAATTCAAATTTCCTGATAATTTACTCACCCCCATGTCATCCAAGATGTTCATGTCTTTCTTTCTTCAGTCGAAAAGAAATGAAGGTTTTTGAGGAAAACATTCCAACTAATCCTTTTAAAAAAGACTATTTTATCCCAAATCTAAATGTCCTTACTGACCTATGTATTTTTGCGCTTTTTACAGAGTATCGCACTGCAACATACTAATCTACTAAAATAAAGTCTTTTGTACGATGCATGATATGAGGAGGGTCATACGAACTGTGTAGAAAATTATGTTGGCATTAGTGGAATTGCATTGTCATGGTTCAAATCATACTTATCTGACCGTTATCAGTTTGTAGTATTAAACGAAGAGATGTCATATAGATCATAAGTTCAATATGGAGTACCACAAGGCTCAGTACTAGGACCGTTGCTGTTCACTCTGTACATGCTACCCTTGGGAGATTTCATTAGGAAGCATGGCATTAGTTTCCACTGTTATGCTGATGATACTCAGCTGTATATTTCTTTGTGCCCTGACGAAACTTACCAATTCATAGCTGATATAAAAAATTGGATGACCAGTAATTTCCTACTACTAAATTCAGAAAAAACAGAGATTCTATTTTTTTGCCCAAAAACTTCTTCACGTAAAAACCTAGAATATTGTCTAACACTTGATGGCTGCTCTGTTAAGTCTTCGTCGTCAGTTAGGAACCTGGGTGTGCTCTTTGATACCAATCTTTCATTTGAAAACCATGTTTCTAGCATCTGTAAAACCGCGTTCTTCCATCTTAAAAAATATATCTAAACTACAACATATGCTCTCAATGACAAATGCAGAACAGTTAGTTCATGCGTTCATGACCTCAAGGCTAGATTACTGTAACGCTTTACTGGATGGTTGTTCCGCTCGCCTGTTAAACAAACTACAGCTCATACAAAATGCAGCAGCTAGAGTTCTTGGTTTAGCTCCCCAGTACCTGAGCGAGCTCTTAATGCATTATAGTCCTTCACGTCTATTGCGATCTCAGAATTCAGGCCAGTTGATAATACCTAAAATATCAAAATCAACCACAGGCGGTAGATCCTTCTCCTATTGGGCACCTAAACTCTGGAACAATCTTCCTAGCATTGTTCGGGAAGCAGACACACTCTGTCAGTTTAAATCTAGACTAAAAACGCATCTCTTTAACCTGGCATACACATAACACATTATCAACTTATATTCTCAAATCCGTTAAAGGATTGTTAGGCTGCATAAATTAAGTCAGCCAGAACCGGGAACACTTCCTATAACACCAGATGTACTCGTTACATCAGAAAAAGAATGGCATCTACGCTAATATTAGTCTTTCCCAAGGTTTACCATAGTCAGCCGGATCCGGGCCGTATCCAGGTGAGATCGAGGATCTGCGCCTTGACACGACCACAACGCAGCCCTGAAGTATCAGCAGAGATTGAGTCAACTAGATCATCCACTGTGAAGGCCTCATCGACACGACAGCCAGTGGCACAGTTCCTCAACAAACCGTCTGTACCGCCGTGATGAATACGATCCTCAGCTAGATGGAACTGGAATAAAAGACTGTTGTGATCCCATTGGACTTATGATAGCTGCCTGAATCATAACAAAGCACTGTTCGCCAGAGAGGAACTGGCCCCCCGACTAAGCCTGGTTTCTCACAAGGTTTTTTTCTCCATTTTTAACACCTGTTTGCCACCTGATGTCACCTGTTGGAGTCTGGGTTCCTTGCCGCTGTCACCTTTGGCTTGCTTAGTTGGGGACACTTGACATTTGTTATTCAACAGTGCTTTGATCTGCCTGCATTGACACCATTGTATGCGACCTGAACTGAGCTGGATGATGACATCACTGTTTACTCCAGTACTGAATTTACTCAAGATGGATACTGACACCATTTTCTTTAAGAGCTGCTGTGCAGCCAAAATTATATACCAGTTATCACTGTAAAGCTGCTTTGACACAATCTGCATTGTAAAAAGCGCTATATAAATAAAGGTGACTTGACTTGACTTGTAGAGCATTCCAAATCAGACTCCAGAAAAGAACTGATACTGAACTTTCCAAGCAAGGTGATGGTACAAGTAGACAAACCTTACCGTCTCTGAACAAACAGGTGTTTCATTTGCATAACACCACAGCTTGCGTGTGAAAATGCATGATCCACGTCTCGCGTGTTCTCCGGTTACATTCATCACAACATCTTCAGCTCCACTGAAAATATCGCTATTCTCTTTCAATTAGAAAATACAGTTTCTGGAGTTTCCTGAAGAAAAAAAAAAAAATTTTTTTTTAAATCATTGGTTTATAACTTAATAGCATAAATCACCTCAGTCCCTGCATGATTTGGTATCATTTTCAATGTTTTGTTTGCATTTTTTATTACTATTAATAGTCATGTCATTTGCTATTATTTGTTGTGAGTTGCATGCAATGATTTGTTACAAAAAAAATTCTCATAGTGCTTAAAATGTTAGTCACTGTATTTTTTTTTTTCTTCAGTAAGTTTAACAAGATTATTTTTAATGGAATCAAGCACATTTTTGTGCTTTTCTTAGTGATGTATTACATATAACCATAAACTAACAAAACAATAATATTTACATATTGTTTGCAAACATGCTAAACACACATATTTAAGCTCTTTAATTAAGACACTAATCGATGGCTCCCAAAGACACAGAGTATTTAAGCCAATTGCAGTATTAATAACCTCATTAATTGAACAACATAATTGCCTATCAAGAGACTGGCTGCTGTGCAGGTTCAGAGGGGAAGGGTTAATTTTCTCAGAGAACCAGTCATGCATTATTTACATACGCTGATGAATAATACATTGTAGCGGGGTGAAAAATAAATTTCCCCCCACTCAGCAAAGCTGCAGAAAGCAAATGATTTTAATATTCATGGCTTGCGTGAAGAACAGCGAGGTATGTTTGCTGGGAACAAGAAAGACTACTTTTCATCTCCTCCAGCTATAAATAAAAGGTGCACAGAAACAAACTTCATTTATTTTTGCTAAACAAATGACTGACCTGGCAACACTTGTGGTAGAAACAAAAGAAACATTAGAGAGATAAATGGCGCCCGTGATAATGGGCTGTAGAGAAGGGTGAGCGTGCCTATTAGACATGTATATTATAATGGCAAAAATTCTCTGGAAAACACTGTTATGAGGAATAAAATGAGGAGAGGCATTTATCATGTGCTCAGATGAGGAAATTATCATAGAAAATCACAGCAGCCCGTGCATAAAGCCTGCCACACAACACAATCATTATTTTACACCAGTATATGCTGAAACAAATGCAATACTTCTGGAATACAAGAGTCTGCAGAACAGCGGTTAAAAGGAATAGTTCAGACAAAAATGAGAGTTCTGTCATCATTTGCTCTTCCGCATGTCGTTCCAAACCTGCATGACTTTCGTTCTTTTGCAAAACACAAAAACATACATTTTTAAGGCTCGCATAGCACTTTTCTACACTCTAAAAACCATTGGGTTAAAAAAAATAACCCAATTTGGGTTGTTTAGCAAAACACTGCCGGGTCAAATGTGGACAAACCCAACCATGTTTTTTTTTTTTGACATAGCATGTTGGGTTGTTTATTTAACCCAGCATAATGGGTTGATTTATGCTAGTTAATTTTTTCAGGAATACTAGTTTATTTTTACCTCATACATATATTTCCAGATTATAACCTAAATTCTGTAAAAATACACTACACAACCAATGTGTTTCCATGATACGTCCTTTATTTTGGATGAATACAGTACTAAATACAGCATATTTTACAGTTTTTATTCATCACTCTAAAAAATGCTGGGTTAAAAACAACCCAGGTTGGATTGAAAATGGACAAACCCAGTGGTTGGGTTAAATGTTTGCCCAATGTGCTGGGTAGTTTTATTTAACCCAACTTTTGTTTAAATATTGGCTTAAAATGAACCCAAAATAGGTTGGAAATTAAAAATCAGAACATTAATAAGCAATTTAATAAATGTTTATTGTTTAATTATTATTTATTAAACGTATTAATAAATGTTCATTTATTAAACATATTAATAAATGTTCATTTCCAACATACTTTGGGTTCATTTTAAGCAAGCATTACAGTAATTTAAATAAACAATAGTTAAATAGTTTTATAATAGTTAAATAAAACTACCCAGCAGGCTGGGCAAACATTTAACCCAACTGCTGGGTTTGTCCATTTTTAACCCAACTTCGGTTGTTTTTAACCCAGCAGAGTGATGCATACTGTGAAAACAGTTGTTGTGAAGGTCTAAAAAGGTAATAAACATCATCTTTTTTTTTAATCTAAACAATTTATGGAAATCGTGGAGTTATAGAAAGCAATATTCTTCAAAATTTAAAGACAGAAAGAAAGTCATATGAGCTTGAAACATTAAGAGGGCGGAAAAAAAAAAGGATTTTTAAAGAACAGTTGTTTTAAAGGTCCAAAAGGTCAAAAACATCACATAATTTTTTTAATCTAAAAAAGTATGCAAATTTTATTTTATGGAAATATTCAGCAAAATTTAAAGACAGAAAGTCATATGAGCTTGGAACAATAAGTGGTTGAGAAATTAAGGATTTTATTTTATTAAACATTTTTTAGGTATTCCTTAAAATCTCTGTTTTTTTTTCTTAAGGAAATGTATACCTCAAAATTGTATCAAAACACTGGCCCTTTAAATGAGCTAAAAGCACAAAATGTGATTTTTTTAGTGAGTTTGTTTTGTGTATATATGTGCATTTGGCTCCATTTGGTGGAAAGTCCTCCTCAGCATTAATTACCGCATATGACAAGCAACTTGACAGGCGTGTAGAGCTCATTATCCGAGCTCACTGGAAACTTTGCAATTTACGAGTGAGGCAGACCAACCATGGGCCAAATTAATCTTTGCTCTCTCTCCTTCCAGTGCAAAAAAACTTTTCTAATATTCTCATTAATAGGCTTGTGCTCTGTACCTCATTATGTGTCAAACATTAACCAAGGATCGAACGTTAACAAAGAGTGCTGGGATTCACAAGGAGCATGTTCGTATAAGCCCGTCTTTCTGCTTTATATGAGGATGTTCTCAACAAGGTCTTTTAATCATTACCCATGTTTCTCCTGAAGAAGGATCATTAGGAGCTGCTGTGCTTCATGAAGAAAAGAGAATGAGTTGTGAAAACATTTGATTGTGTGAAATTGTTGAGCCTCGAGATAAAAATTGCATCTACGAACTTAAATATTCAGTATTAAAATCTCAAAAAAGTAAATACAGAAAAATACTTTGTAAAATCCTCTCACATTTTTTTGTAGTTGATACTGTAAGTTTAAATCAATAGATTTTAATCAATTAATCTAAGGCATAAAGGCAAGCATCAGTATCACTCAATTTTTGGGCCAAAGTCCCTCTAAGACAAGTCATTTCACTCAGCGGCCATCTTTGAAACACCTCTCAGGCATGCAAGTGCAGCTCCTATCTCTTTGAATGGGGAAACATCAAATTCTTCAAAACCGTTCAACAAGCTTACGATTAAATTTCACATTTGAAGTCACCAATGAAATCTGACAACAACTGTCTTATAAATTTTGTTTCTAAAAGCTCGAATCATGACAAAAAACTGCATTTTACAGGCTGGACCAAGCTAATGTGCATGTGCAGTGCTAAGCGCGCATCTCAGAACACTACTGACTGTTTCTATAGGAACTGGTGTAGTGACAAATTGGAAAAAAGTGAAAATAATTATTTAATCCCCTGCTGATTTTGTTAGTTTGCCCACTTATAAAGAAATGAGGGGTCTATCATTTTTATGGTAGGTTTACTTTAATGGATAGAGACAGAATATCAAACAAAAAAATCCAGAAAAAAACACATTATATAAAGGTTATAAATTGATTTGCATTTCAGTGAGTGAAATAAGTATTTGATCCCCAACCAAAACATGACTTAGTACTTGGTGGAGAAACCCTTGTTGGCAAGCACAGACGTAAGATGTTTCTTGTAGTTGGTCACCAGGTTTGCGCACATCTCAGGAAGGATTTTGGTCCACTCCTCTTTACAGATCCTCTCTAAATCCTTAAGGTTTCTTGGCTGTCGCTTGGCAACTCAAAGTTTCAGCTCCCTCCACAGATTTTCTATAGGATTAAGGTCTGGAGACTGGCTAGGCCACTCCATGACCTTAATGTGCTTCTTCTTGAGCCACTCCTTTGTTGCCTTGGTGGAATGTTATGGGTCATTGTCATGTTGGAAGACCTATCCATGACCCATCTTCAGTGTTCTGGCTGAGGGAAGGAGGTTCTCGTCCAAGATTTTACGGAACATATGGCCCTGTCCATCAGCCCCTCAATGCAGTGAAGTCGTCCTGTACCCTTAGCAGAGAAACAGCCCCAAAGCATAATGTTTCCACCTCCAAGCTTAACTTCTTGGGGTCATAGTCAGCAGTGCTCTTCCTCCAAACACGGCGAGTTGAGTTGATGTCAAAGAGCTAAATTTTGGTCTCATCTGACCACATAACTTTCTCCCAAGCCTTCTCTGAATCATTTAGATGTTCATTGGCAAACTTCAGATGGCCTGTACATGTGCTTTTTTGAGCAGGGGGAACTTGCGGGCACTGCAGGATTTTAATCCATTGCGGCGTAGCATGTTACCAATGTTTTTCTTGGTGACTGTGGTCCCAACAGCCTTGAGATCATTTACATGCTCCTCCCGTTTAGTTCTGGGCTGATCCCTCACCTTTCTCATCATCATCCTTACCCCATGAGGCGAGATCTTGCATGGAGCTCCAGACCGAGGGCGATTGATGGTTATTTTGTATTTCTTCCATTTCCGAATAATTGCACCAACAGCGGTCTCCTTCTCACCAAGCTGCTTGCTGATGGTCTTGTAGCCCATTCCAGCCTTGTGCAAGTCTACAATCTTGTCTCTGACTTCCTTTGACAGCTCTTTGGTCTTGCCCATGGTGGTGGAGAGGTTTGAATGGAAGATTCTTTGGACAGGTGTCTTTTATACACATAACGAGCTGACATTAGGAGTACTTTCTTAAAGTGACAGGACTAATCTGTGTTCCACATGGGCACATAAACAATCTGTAGGAGGCAGAATTCTTGCTGGTTGGTAGGGGATCAAATACTTATTTCACTTGATCAAATGCTAATCAATTTATAACCTTTATATAATGTTTTTTTTTTTTTTCTGGATTTTTTTGGTTGATATTCTGTCTCTATCCATTAAAATAAATGACCATAAAACTTATAGACTCCTCATTAACTGACAGTTTGGGGAGACCCGATTTCATGACACCAGAGCTTCTAACGGCAGCTGTAGCGAGGTGATGACTTTACCAATCGGCGATTGGCTCTTTTATTTAGAAGGCGGGACTTACTCCGCCATCTTGCACGTTGTACTTTCTCCCATTCATAGTAATACAAGTGCACCGTCTTTCTGTCTTTGTTTGTGCTTAGAGATCAAAACAAACCACTAACTCTAAGAATTAAACTTTGGCACATATTTTGTCCCGCGACAGATATAACGATGACGCCTCAAACTGTTAAGGCGTGCTATTACTTTTCTAAATAATACAATTTTAAATATCTGAAAAATCCCATATTACAAACCAAAAAATGAGGGTTTTTTTTAGAAGATCAAATAAAACCACAACATTAGAAACAAGAAATTGAGATCACAGATACATATTATGGATGGTTGCTAGGGCATTGCTAGTTGCTAGAGTGATCCAGATGGTCGCTTTTTGACCAAACTCCACAAGCCAATGGGATTTTTTTGCATGCTATACTGTCCATCAGGGAAAATAACTAAGTAAAGTAACAGCACAACTTTTTTTATTAATCCATAAATGCACTAACGACTGATTAATCCATGTTCAGTCATATGCATAATTATAATTGGAATTTTTTTGCATTGCTCAATACACCCACATGCATGTAGATCTAGTAAATAAATCAGTTCAAGGATTTAAATAGCACTTGGTTTCTCACATAGCCTATATAAATCCGTTTGAACAATTTACTTGTGCATATGATGGCATGAAGGAAAAAGGGCAGATAAATTCTCATTTTCAAGGAACTTTCCATATAAAACATCTGCAAACGAAATGGAAATGAAGATGTGGTAATCAGCATAACGAAAAGACTTTTGTGAAGCGTAATAATCCTCTCGTTTTGGAGCGCGCATGTCCTCCACACTGAATTAACATGCTGTCAGAATGCAAGAGACACCAGCTTATGTAGGTCAGATGCTTTACAGTGGAATAACTTTCATACATTTTGACACCAAGTCTGGATTAGGCCTGGGCGATAAAACGGTATCGATATTTATCGTCTTAATCGATAACGATAGAAAAAAATGTTCGATATAACTCTTGCTATAGTTTCACTTAAATGTAAACAGACATTGAAGTTTGGTTGCATGAACTCTCAAGCTCGCTCCGTCCATGGATCACAAACATACACAACAAACAAGCTGCAGTTGCGCAATCGCCACGTGAAATCAGAACACGCAAACACATGAAAATGAGTGCTGTACCTGCCGGTGACGAGGAGATTGTGAAAAAAAAAAGGACATGTCAGCTCGTCAGTGTGGCAGTTTCATGGTTTCCTTACGTCTTACAGTTGATCTGCTTCAAAGTTCGTCTTGAGAGAGAAGTTATGTCGGTATTAACAGCAGCACAAATAGTGCTTTCAATCACACATTTCTGTGCTACAAATATTCAAATTGTCACAGAAGTACTGAGATAAAAGTTTATAGTTTAGATAAAACGCTAATGTCTATGTTATCGATCAAAATAGAGCAAATCAGTTGCTGAAAACAACGCATTTATCGATTACATTGTTTCAGCACCAGGTGGCTACAAGTGAATGTTAAAAAAATGTATTTGACATTGAATCTTCATTCAACAGATTCTTTCAAATACACAGATTCATCCAGTAATGAAACAAGAGTATTTATGAGTGAGTCATTGAATCATACATCCAAACAGATTTTCAAAAAAAAAAAAAAGAATTTAAATATATTTAACATTTTAAAATAGACTGCAGCAATTAATATTTTGTCAGAACCTCTAGTAAATTGCATGTTCATTTTCGTTTAGTTGTCATTCCAAATTGTGATCTTGGTTTGAAACAAACAAACAAACAAAAGATTCTCAATTCATCCAGAATTGTGCAGCTCTAAGTTTCTTTAACACTTACTTATTTAATCTTCATATAAAATGTAAGAAAGATTTGTTTACATTTTATTTTGCTTTGTTTTAAAAATGATTTGTTGTTTGCCCTAATTAAAAATGCATTGGTTAAATTCAAACTTTTTTTCTACTAAAAATTCGATACTGATCAATACGAAACATTATATCGTGATAATTTTTTTTAGCTGTATGGCCCAGCCCTAGTCTGGATATTGTCCTAGAGAGAGAAACCCATGTGATGCACTCTAAAGGAGGGTTAATATACATAACTAAAACTAAAAAAAAAAACATAAAATTGTTACTTTAAATAAAATAAATGTTATTATGCTTTTTTTACGTTCATCTTTACGTTCATCTAGTGTGCAAGTAAAGTTGCTGTTTGAGCATGAAATATATCTGCAAAGTTACAAAGCACAAAGTTCCTCCAGCGGGAGATTTTCTCTAAAGAATACTATAGACTGTTTCTGAACGCCTCCATTGTAGTGTTCCGGGAATGAACACGTCACATTTTTTACGCCCTTCCCTCGCTAACTTCCCTCAGTCTCATTCACTCTGATGTTTACGTTGCTTACTTTGCACAAGTGCCCACTACTGGAGGAACCCTTGCAGTGTGTTTAAATGGAACACCCTAAACCCCTGATCATTTGGAATCCGCAATGGAGCTGATTTATTATTTACAGTTTTTTTTCCTTATGAATTTGTTTTACGCACCATTCTATAGGCCTGTATGTATGCTTGGGTAGTTTAAGAAAATATAAAAAATTACACAAACAAAAATGATAACAGTCAGCTTAAGGTAGCTACAGTATTAAATGCGGTTAAATAGCTTCAATATCATACAATAGTTGTGTGGGGTGGGGGTAAATTAAGCGCAATCTGCTGTGACGTCATGTCATCGTGTTGCATTGTGGTCTATGGATCTGCCTGAAGTGTACATATTGAGTAGACTCGCTACTAGTTGAGGGTCTGTCCAAATAAACTTCCCTCGCCCACTTGACGAAGTTGAGCGCACTTCAAAATGGCGACAGGGATTCCCCGAGGGGAAGTGCTTTAGAAGTTCGCAAGTGAATGTCTAAAAGTGGAGTTAAACGCAGCCATTAACGAGAGAACTTGCGACCATAGTTGGCTAACAATGCTTTTGGGAAACGCACACCTGAGCGTTACTGACAGAATGACAGGGAAGAGAGGAACTGCAAAAATGTCAAAACATTCAGTTAAAATCTGTTCTAGTAGAGCCCAAAAACAAAGTCAAGACTTTGAAAAAGAGCATAATCTCCTTTAACTAAAGACAATATATAAAAAGCAAAGGTTATAAAAAAGGGGCGTTTTCTCCAAGGAGGCAGTGCCTCATCAAAAAAACAGGATAAGAAAATAATCCATATTACAAAATGTGACATTAAGTCACTCATTTTTTTCTAAAGGAATACAGCAACAGCAACACCAGCAGGTAAAGTTACAGTAGGAGTCCGCATCTTTTGTGCCCCCTCCCAGCTCATAGAGAATCAACAGAGCCCCTAAAGCGTGCTGTGGATTTTGTGGGGGGTAACTGAGAATGAATGGGGGAAAGTGCCATGAAAGGAGGCAATGCCTCCATCGCGCTATGATTGGATGTCATTGGTTATGATTGAATATGATTGGTTTGTGCGACAAATCCCGCCTCCTGCTTACATGTGCGTTCCGTGTGTCAGTCTGAATGAACAAAATGATGGTGTTAATGGGAAGACTAATTCAAAAGTAAGTTGCTTAAAGTTGTTTATAGTTAGTAGAATGTCTAAAGTGGACCATCAAAATAAAGTGTAAGCAAAAATACTAATAAAAAAATGACAAAAACACACAACAAAATTATTAAAACTAACTCAATTTTAAATGAAAACAGAAAATAAAAAAATTAATAAAACTGTAATTTTATCACAATGACACTAAAACAACACTATGCTCTAATGCACTTCAATATTACACATAATTCAATAGTAATTTGAACTATTTCTACATCTTTTAAAGAAATTGAGTTGTTGTCGGTGCAAAAATCACATTTACTAACCAAGGCAAAAAACAAAAACAAAACAAAAAATTAGATTACTTAGAAAAAATGACAACAGTGATACTGTATGCTTATGATTTAAAATATAGCTTAATCAATAAGCTTTGATAGCTAAAAAGTTCTTTGTGTTCTTAAAAACTCCACCTGTAGGGCTGGAAATTGCATTTCCACAGAAATGCTGCACATCATATTTTACCCTGTAACGTGTAACCTGACAGGCCCTGGACGTTTTGAAATGCACTGGCCCACACAATATCTAATGCATATGAATTTGCACTCGAGGGTAAGCAGGGTTGGAACAGACAGAGAATGGTCATGATAAAAGGTCAAGCACTTCAAACCATTTATATGCGTGTTGACAGACAGACAGAGCATCCAAACTCATACACCAGATCAGCTGGAGAAAATTACTTGGCACTCGTAAAAAATAAAAAAGGATTCAGCCTCCGGCCCGGAGATCACATCTTCCACATAAGAATCAGCCTACAGGTATATTCAGAAAGATATATACTTTATTGCTAAAGATTGATATCTTTGTGGAAAAAGACTGTGCTACTGTGCTCTGTGCTAGTGCCAGTGAAGTGTGAGGCAGTATTTGGTTAGACAGCCATAACCCAACCCTCCCGTTCCTCACAGATTATCATTTATTTTCAGTTTGGACTGTCATTTTGTCTGGTTGATGGCTCATCGTGCTCAGTCTCAGGTGCAGGTTGTTGAAATAGCACTCGCAATTGAATGTGTGATGTCAGATTTTATCACTCCGTGACTAATAGTCACATTTAAATGGTGGTGGTACATTCAGAGTTGGTGCATGATGGAATGACAAATGTTAATATTTCTCTATAAAGCATCCATTGCATGCAAATACTGTTTACATATCACAATATATGCATTATATTTTGTCTTTTTTATATGCAATATATATTGCATTAAGCGACATAAAAGTGTATGCTTGTGCATTCAGAATATATTCTTACTGAAAGATGAGCTCAGTGGATCATATATTCACAACCAGCTATAGACTTCTCTTCCTATCTGTCTTTCAGGATTGTAAAGACCGTATAAGGATAGATAACTGTATATGTATAGTACTTACACAACAGAGCACTAGCATTACTTGTCATAAGTAATTTGGTGACCTTCTCATAAATGCTTGCATGAAAAAGTCAAATCTAGGTGAATGAAGCTGTTCAATACCTTCTCAGCCTCCGGCAAAACAACAGATCGGCCTCAGAGACAGAGCCGTGCTTATTTGTGTATAGTAAAAGTGTGTATCTACCATGATTATACAGTATATACAGGTGCTGGTCATATAATTAGAATATCATCAAAAAGTTGATTTATTTCACTAATTCCATTCAAAAAGTGAAACTTGTATATTATATTCATTCATTACACACAGACTGATATATTTCAAATGTTTATTTCTTTTAATTTTGATGATTATAACTGACAACTAAGGAAAATCCCAAATTCAGTATCTCAGAAAATTAGAATATTGTGAAAAGGTTCAATATTGAAGACATCTGGTGCCACACTCTAATCAGCTAATTAACTCAAAACACCTGCAAAGGCCTTTAAATGGTCTCTCAGTCTAGTTCTGTAGGCTACACAATCATGGGGAAGACTGCTGACTTGACAGTTGTTCAAAAGATGACCAATGACACCTTGCACAAGGAGGGCAAGACACAAAAGGTCATTGCAAAAGAGGCTGGCTGTTCACAGAGCTCTGTGTCCAAGCACATTAATAGAGGCGAAGGGAAGGAAAAGATGTGGTAGAAAAAAGTGTACAAGCAATAGGGATAACCGCACCCTAGAGAGGATTGTGAAACAAAACCAATTCAAAGATGTGGGGGAGATTCACAAAGAGTGGACTGCAGCTGGAGTCAGTGCTTCAAGAACCACTACGCACAGACGTATGCAAGACATGGGTTTCAGCTGTCGCATTCCTTCTGTCAAGCCACTCTTGAACAACAGACAGCGTCAGAAGCGTCTCGCCTGGGCTAAAGACAAAAAGGACTGGACTGCTGCTGAGTGGTCCAAAGTTATGTTCTCTGATGAAAGTAAATTTTGCATTTCCTTTGGAAATCAGGGTCCCAGAGTCTGGAGGAAGAGCACACAATCCACATTGCTTGAGGTCCAGTGTAAAGTTTCCACAGTCAGTGATGGTTTGGGGATGTCATCTGCTGGTGTTGGTCCACTGTGTTTTCTGAGGTCCAAGGTCAACGCAGCCGTATACCAGGAAGTTTTAGAGCACTTCATGCTTCCTGCTGTTGACCAACTTTATGGAGATGCAGATTTCATTTTCCAACAGGACTTGGCACCTGCACACAGTGCCAAAGATACCAGTACCTGGTTTAAGGACCATGGTATCCCTGTTCTTAATTGGCCAGCAAACTCGCCTGACCTTAACCCCATAGAAAATCTATGGAGTATTGTGAAGAGGAAGATGAGATATGCCAGACCCAACAATGCAGAAGAGCTGAAGGCCACTATCAGAGCAACCTGGGCTCTTATAACACCTGAGCAGTGCCACAGACTGATCGACTCCATGCCACGCCGCATTGCTGCAGTAATTCAGGCAAAAGGAGCCCCAACTAAGTATTGAGTGCTGTACATGCTCATACTTTTCATGTTCATACTTTTCAGTTGGCCAAGATTTCTAAAAATCCTTTCTTTGTATTGGTCTTAAGTAATATTCTAATTTTCTGAGATACTGAATTTGGGATTTTCCTTAGTTGTCAGTTATAATCATCAAAATTAAAAGAAATAAACATTTGAAATATATCAGTCTGTGTGTAATGAATGAATATAATATACAAGTTTCACTTTTTGAATGGAATTAGTGAAATAAATCAACTTTTTGATGATATTCTAATTATATGACCAGCACCTGTATATATATATATATATATATATATATATATATATATACACTGTATATAAGTATGTAGTTCTGTCAAACAATTAATTGCGATTAATCGCATCCAAAATAAAAGTTTGTGTTTTCATAATATATGTTTGTGTACTTTTTATTAAAATATTTATTTTCTATATATATAAATACACACACATGCATGTATATATTTAACAAAACTATATTATATTTATATTTAAAATATTTACATTTATATACAGTATAAGTTATATATAAATAATAATAATAATAATATATATATATATATATATATATATATATATATATATATTAGAATAAAAAATGTAAAAACAAATTTGGAAAATTAAACACATATACATTAACAAATACATTGTCCTAATATATTTTCACATGATGTATTTTAAATTACATCAACATTGGATAATATTGTTTTTCCTAGAGTCAAAATCTATTTAAATACATTTACATTCTATTTAAATTATTTTCCCCACTGTATTTCATACTAAGTATACTTCAAATCCATTAACATATTTATTGACATATCACTTAAGACTTACTGAAATAAAATTATAATTAAACTTTATTTGGAGTATTTCTTTATTGCAAAATGCACATTTCTTAATATTATGCCTAAAAGTGTTTTAATATCACTATTAATAAGGATTGTATGATCTTTGTATAATATCAGTCTTTAAATGCAAGATATTTAAAGTATACTTGAAATAGTTCCACTTCACCACAATCAGATATACTTCAGTATATGTTTAGTTGGACCTCAGCACTACTTCTGCACAATTAAAGTGCATTAAGTACAAAATTAGTTGTTCCAATTTAGCAGACTTTAAGTGTACCAGTTTAGTATACCAAAAGTACAATTGCAGGGTATTTTTATTTAGCACATAAATATGTAAATGTATTTGTAGTATACTTAGCACAAAATGAATGCATTTTAAAAACATTTTACTTTTTCACTAGGGTGGCCATTGCTATCTCTGCTTCTTTAGGTAGTGGACAATAAGACAAACCTTTACTGTCATTCACAAAAAGAAGCCAAATCAGAGTTCAGCCGACATTAGCAATGGGATGCAGTGACCTCTGACCTCTCCGAGCCAGGCACTGGAGGTGTGATTGATAACCCCATTACAGAGTGAGAGAAACCTCCCACACAAAGTGTGTTTCACCACAATGCATGCAAGCAGATAGAGCAGCATCAAACTAGCTAACTGGCATTTAGTAAAACGGCAAACACTTAATGTTTATGATCCCTTTAGAGGTGGCCACATGGTCATTGCATGTAATTATTTTTACCTTGCTGTACACATTCTAGTTCACTAGTTCCTTCTAGTTTAACATTAATATTTACTCACCCATTACATGTTGTTCCAACCTTCACACAGTTCTATTTCACAAAACAACATTCATAGTTAGTAGTGGACTTTTTGAAAAGAAAACGAGTGAATATTTTCCAATAAATCCAAGCAAACTGATACAGTGATTCATCCGATGTATGGAAAATATAGTTAATATACATAAGAGAGACATAAATAAAATATAAAAATAATAATGCAACTTAGGAAAGAATGAAGCTTTTAAAACAAGCATAAACAAAAATATGTTGTTGGAACTGAAACCCTAACAGTACTGTATGTGTCAGATAAACAAATAAGAAAACAACAAGTGCACCTACACAACCTACACACCAACTGGACAGTGAAAACACTATATATACACCACAGCTTCTGTGCCAATCTGATATGACTCGTCTTTATAAATGCTGTTCTTCAATATTCAACTAAAAAAAGAAAAACATTATACAGCAGGAGACTTGCACTACTGAACAGAAGAATATTACCAACCCTAAACTTTTCAACGGTAGCCTATCACAATAACACTATTTCAGGCTAAACAAATACTTGTACTACATCTTTGGAGAAATATGCACACATAATAGATTCATTAGTGGTGTTTGCAAATGCAAGCATCACTACTTCTCATCTTAAAGTTAATGATTTGAACAAACTCATAAGCCTAAGTATTAAACTTTGGCTTGCAACCCATTTATTGTACATTAAAGAAAGGAAGCAAGCCATTTGTAGAATCCAGAATGCCATGAACCTTAGCAACTGAACAACAATTTGCTAAAAAAAAAAAAAAAAAAAACAGACCTTACCAACCTCATAAGGTATCATATCACCATATACCATATCACCTTATAAGGTACACAGGCATGCCACATGTTTTTTACAGTGTTGGGTAAGTTACTTCAAAAAAGTAATTCATTACTAATTACATCACCAATGTTGTATTTAAAATACTTTTCTAATTACTCTGTCTTTAAAGTAATTTAATTACTCAATAAGTAATTCAACTTAAAATCCCTATAGAAAGGAAACTCTTTTAATAATTTAAAGTTACCATCATTTATTTATTTATTTATTTTTGTTATGATTAATTACTCAGCATCGTCTCTATTAAAGAGAAATAATCACTTCATCCGATGTTTTTGAATAAAATAGCCTTAACAGCATACTTACTAGAACTGTCCTCTCAACTGTCCCCTCCCGCCGGCGCCGCCGGACTTGTACGTGTGACGTGCGCGGTGGACCAAACCACTGTGAGGCAAGGGAGGGTGACTCAAAATGTTTCCAAACTTAGAACGGCCGTTTGTGCTTGTATTGCTTTACTACAATACTTAGCGTGGTTTTTAATTATATTGTTGTTGTTTTGTTTTTTGTTTTTTTGTTGTTGTTGTTTTTTTTTACGATAGCCCCTGGTTACGATACCAAAAATCTAGTAGTCGGTACCGATACCACTAAAAGTGCACAATGGGCTATATGCATGGAGCGTTCTTTAGAACTTCCGCATTAATATAAGCCAGCTCGAAAACTTCCGGTGAAATGTCATTTGCTGGTGCATTGAGCAACAGTAGTGTGATACTTAGTTTACAATCAAATATAGTCACTTAAATAGTCAGGCATAGCATTAATTTAGTTATTCAAACGTAAGGTCATAAAAAAAAAGAAAAAAAAAAAGACGTACCTCATTGTTCCTCCTTGGCTAAATTCAATTCGACTATCAGTTTTCACACTTTTATGTGAATAAAAGCTTCAAATTAAATATTTATTGTGCACTTTAGATAGATTAATTAAATAAAATGTTTGTTTTTACAAGTGTGCTGAAATCATTGATCTTGCGCTGCAATGACTGACAGCTGCTGTGATTACAAAGGGAAAACGCTGTGCTCACTTTCTGAAGACAAAAAAAGTTATTTTTTCTTAATATTTTTTTGAGTACTTCATACTTCACATTGACAAAATGTATGTTTAAATCTAGTTATTTTATAATGTTTAATATTTAGTCAAAAACGAAGTGAAAAACGATTAGAGGAAATGGCTGATATATGCGCAAATAAATGCTACTTTGCCGCCACCTGCTGGTTAAAGTGGTAATTATTGCCTTTTTTTATTTTTAAATAAGTGTTTTCTATTAAATGTTGAATTTCCTACATTTTGAAACGTTCGGTTTTACAATGGGGACAATCTCAGAAGGATGAACAAATAATGTTTGTGGTCATCACATTAAAAATAACATTTGAAGTGCTGGGGGTGCGTGTCTAATTACAGACACGGCGTTTTTAAACGGTCCCGATAGCTTTGTCTTTATTGCAATCAATAAAACTGGTTTATTGGAAAATTAGGTAAATGTGATAAGTGAATTAAAATATGAATACAACATTAAAAAGTCAACCATTGATGGTTTTGTGTCGATGCTCAGCGACTACAGAATGAACAGCTAACAGTTCACCGGAAATGCCCGAGCTGGCTTAACTACAACCAGGAAGTAACCGTGCATATAGTCCATACTCGACACCGAAGTCACGGTAAAAAAAAATATTTAAAGATACAAAAAAAAAAAAACATAATATTTATTTTTCAGGTAGTCTAATAATAGTAGTAAGTAAAAATTCCACAGAAACTGAGTAATCAAATATGACTGACTGAAGACCGCCTCAGAGCGCGCGAATAGTTTTTTTTCTCTCCCTAGGACATAGCTTACATTTTACCGTAATGTGCTTGCCTACCTGTGTCAAAAAAAAAGTGAAGTAACTGGAATATTTCCATTCTGCAAAACAGCCACTCGCTTCTGTCGACATCTTCAGACAGCGACTACGCAGTCAGCTGGTGCGAAGTTGCGAACTCACGCGCAACTGCACTACATAACGATTTTAAAGAGGCAGCGTTTTACCTTTAGACGACAAATTTAGATTTTAAATTCAAAATTGATTTATACAGAACTGTTGAACTAATTTACAGTATGTAACGCAAGTACATACTGTAGTAACTGTAATTAAATGACCTAAAAATGAACAGTAATCCCTTACTTTACGTTTTCAGTGGATAAGTTATTTAATTACAACCCAACACTGGTTATTTATCCTCTAGTTTATTTACTAATTGGCATTTTCTTCAAACAAGGGAAGAGAGTGCCATAGATAAGCAGTGAATAGCCACTGTCAAGATGGCTGTCATTCCACATTTTGGATGTTTCTCTTATCTGACACACTCAGTTCACAGACACATGAGTTGATTCAGCTTTGTTTAATAAGAAAGACATCTAAAATGTGTTGAACATCAGGAAACAGTGAGCTGTTGCGCCTCACAGCTGTAGCAATGCCGCCTTCCTGTGGTCATACAGCAGCATCACAAGAGGCAAAGACAGATGAAGTGAAGAGGAAATCAGAGGGATTTAGAAAGTCTTAACTAAAGATGAGATTTAAGGTCAAGTTTAGTTTAAACCGTCTTTACTTAAATCCTTTCATATCTTTATAAGTAGCTAAGAACTCCTAGAATGAAACCTAGAAATGACATGCAACCAAAGCACTGCAAGTAGAGCAGAGGTTAAATACAAGTTATTTACTGTTCCAATACTGTATGCAGTTATATTGTTCTGTGGAACACAGATTTTGGAAACAGTTTTAGCTTCTCTTTAACAGTTAACAGCGACATGACCATTACTCATTATTCAAACAACGAACATTAAAGTGTTGTTATTAAGGTTGAAAAACTTAACCTTAAAAATCTTAAATGAAAATGAGAAATGTTGCCTTGACAACTAATTAGAAAATAGGTAGATAAAAAATAATATAGGAATAAAGAAAATGGGCAAATAGGTACAGAAATATAAAAACCTAATAAACTGACAAAAACAAAACTACTAAAACAAACTAAAAACTGAAAACAAAAATAAAAGCAAATTCAAAATATTAATAAATACTATAAATGCTAAAACGTTTTTTATGACAATAATAATGATGATAATAATAGTGTGTCAATAGCAATAGTAATAGCAATAATAATAATAGTAATAATAATGATAAATTCAATTAATACGAAATGACAAAATAGTAATAATAGTATTAGTAATAGTAGTAATGATAACCATATTAACAAATAAACTCATTTCATCTGGAATGAGGGGGAGGTTAAAGGATCAGGAAGAGGACGAATAAAAATAATAGTAGTAGTAATAGTAATGATAATAATAATAATTGTAATATTGATACAGCTATTATTAATAATAATAATAATAATAGTAGTTGTAATAGCAATGATAATAATAATAATTGTAATATTGATACAGCTATTAATAATAATAATAGTAGTAGTAGTTGTAATAGCGATGATAATAATAATAATAGTAATAGTGATAATATTAATAATGGTGATATTGATACAGTTATTAATGATAAGGCTGCCTCTGATCCCCCCATGGCATAGGTTAGATGCCAGCTGAGGTGCTGCGGGGCCCAGAGTCCCAGAATGCACAGCCATCTCCGGCCGCCACACACATGCCACGCTTACCCTGTCTTTGCGTTGTTGTTGTTTTTTTTTTTGTTTTTTTTTCTTGTTATACTCATGATAAGTGTGTGTATGTCAACTAGTGTATAGTGCATTAAAAAAGCATGGCGTGCAGTGTGGAACCAGCCCAGTGCAAAGCCCAGGCCGCCACACACACGCCACACTTACCCTATGTGTGTGTGTTTTTTGCTTTAAACTTGTTTTAAGCTCCAAATGAATGTGTGTGTGCACCTCATCTAATATGTGAAGCATTAAAACAGCGAGACATGTTGTGCTGAACCAGCCGGAGACAAGAAATCCCAGACGAAGGTTTAAGCTGGAGGGCAAAAGCCCAAGACCCTCGGCCCCACATCACACCCACCCACAATTAATCAGAACCGCACATGGCAGGGACTGGTATGCCATGGCCAACCAGAGTCCAAAGAGAAAGAGTGAGAGAGGGAGAGAAAGAGAGAGAGATTTAAATTTTATATTAGCAGGTGTTGCTACCTCTTCCCGACCCCCCTCCCCACAATCATGTGTGAATATTGATGGTGTATCATTGAGGATGGCTTCAGACAAAGAAGGTCAGTGGATTCATGACTGTTGGAAATGAATGAGAGATGACCAAGAAGGATGTAATTCTGATGTATTATTTTGAGTGTAAGTAGACAAGTTTTCCATGGAGATGTACTCTATTAGTAAATTGTTCCAAGTTGTAATGTCTGTGGTGTTCCTTGATTTCCAGTTCATGAGGATAGTTTTCTTGGCAATAGTTAGAACCACTAGGAGTAATTGACTGTTTGTACTGTTTAAATTGATTATGGATATGTGACCTAATATACAGAGGGAGGGAGACAGTGGGATGTGACATCCCATAAAGTTGGATAGTGAGTCAGTAATGTTTTCCCATAATTTTTTAACTGAGGTGCAATGCCAAATAAAGTGTAAATAGGTGTCTGGAGTAAAACCCATTTTAAATAATTTCCATCTAGTGAGGTGAAATCTATGAAGTACTTTATACTGTATAAGTTGTAAGTTGGCCTTTTGTGTCATGAACTAGATATTTTTGCAGATTTGTGTCCAGAAAGCGGCATTGGGAGCAATGGATAAGTCTGATTCCTATTTAGCATTGGGTAGGCTTAATGTGTTGTCTGATTTGGATATTATTTTATATATTTTGGAGAGTAATTTTTTTGGGGAGGTTATATTAATTAGCTCTGAGATTGGAGGGGAAAGGTCTAGATTAATTGTCCGAGTGTCGATTTTTAATTGAATAGATGATTTGATTTGTAAGTATTCCAAAAAACAATTACTCCCAATGCTGTATTTCTGGACCAAGTGGGAAAATAGTGCCAGGTTGTTATTAAGGAGGATGAGCTGAAGTTGTGTGATGCCCTTGTCTGCACATGTGCGTAAGTTGAGTGGCTTCTTGTTAACTATAAAATCTGGGTTATTCCACATCGGGGTGTATTTAGATGGTGCAAGAGGGGTGTTTGTGATTTGATGAAATTTCCACCAGGCTGTCAGAGCTGCGGCTATTGTCGGTGTTTTAAAACAGTGATGCTTTTTGATTGTCTAATTATAGAAAGGTAATTCTGAAATTTTAATGTCCTTACAAATTGTTCAACATCTAGCCATGTGTTTTCTGATGGGTTAGGATAAATCCATTTGTATATATTTTAAAGCTGATTGGCCAAAAAGTAGTGGTAGAAATGTCGTGCTTCCTTGTGTTTTTGGTTTCTGTAGTGTAGTCAATTTAATTCTTGGGGTCTTATTTTTCCAGTAGAATTTAGTGACGATTGAATCTAGTGATTTAAACCAGGGGAGGGTGGGTAGTGCTAGAGTCATTGTAAATAAATAGTTTAATTTAGGGAGTATAGTCATTTTAATTACTGATATTCTGCCCATAATGGATAGTGGTAAGTTCATCCAGCGATGAAGGTCATCATTTATTGTTTTAAGTAATGGAGTAAAGTTGAGTCCAAACAGCTCTGACAGCCTGGGGGAAACATTGATTGCATTTTATTTGCGCGCGCTTGTTTCACTATTTAGTGAGGACATTGCATAGACTTCCATTGATTTTATATCAGGTTAATAATATTTTCTATGGCCTAACCCAACCTCAACCCCTAAACCTATCCATCACAGAAACATGTGCAAAACACTAGATTTAAAAAAACAAAAACAAAAAACATGTTTTGCCTTTTTTTTTAACTAGTAAAATGTCCTCACTAGTCGGTTGCATTCTGTATTTTTAGATTTTCAAAAAACATCACTTATAGGATTTATTAGCTGTCCAAAAAAGGACAAGTAATTTGGATATTGCCATCTTTGTTGGGACATTTCCCCATAACGTAGGTTTTACCTGAACTCACTCACACACACACACACACACTCAAAGGTTTAATGCCCCATAAACATCCAGTAAAGAAAGCATACCTTCTGATCTGATCACTTGACATTTATAACATTGATTTCTGGAAATCATATTTCCATTTATCTAACACCAGCCGTCAGCACACACATCTGACATCTGACTTAATACAATCGTTTATAATTTAGGGGAGCCCTCCACTCTCTCACTAACTGATGGCACTGCTAATGTAATTAAAGTGAGATTATCATGTCTGCATGACACTCCAGATGGCACCCGTTCAGAATGGTTGCAGATCATTGGGCATTGCTGACAGGACATTTCTACATTCAGCTAACAAATATCCAACATGAGCTGGATGCGTGAATAGGCCGTATATTCAACCATAAAATTTCAACCACAAATATGGCCATGCATGCATGCAAATTATACATCTACAATACTCAAATATTAATATCGATTAAACCCCAGCCCAGTTTGTAATTAAAAATGAAATGGAGCAGCTTCACAATTTACATGTGTACTGCTAGTAAAGCTTTGGGCTCTGTTTACCTTGTAATCCTTCTTAAGAATGAACCGTGGGCTTCATTACACCAGTCTCATGAGATCTGGGGCATCAAGAGCTTTCAGTGTTCATCCAATACTGAGAAAAACACACTGTCAATGAGATTTTATCTGACATCCATGATCGTGGTGTTACTGCTAAATATCACAATCTTTCACACTCAAACACACCTGGATATTTTGTCACAGTGTTTTATCTGTGCATTGCGGATAATGTTTGATAAAGAGCAACAAAAAAAAAAAAGACCTATTGAACAATATTTACCATGGTTAACCAAGTTTACCAATATGCATATACAGCATCATTGAAAAATTGTCTGAAAGCTTTAAAGCACACATGAAATCAAAACTGACCTTATTTATTTTGTTAGCTCAAATTGCTAGTTTTGTGGTGAACAATTCATCCGTGCAAGTCAATCCACACAAAAAAATTGTTTGGCTTCATAATATTTATTCAAAATCTGAAAATGCTCCTCCCCTCTGCAACAGTGCCCCTTCTCTAATGTGCCCCTTCAGTTTGATGGCTTGGGTTGAAAACGCTTAAACCACTCCCCTCCGACTGTTAGTCTGCTATGAGGAGAGGAGAGGAGGAGCGCTAAAGTAAAACTCTGCCCTCTATTCAATATTCCATTTCACTTCGTCACAACACTGGAGAAAAGTCGTTTGCAACTTACGGTTCACGCGGCCTTTAACACTCAAGATCTGATATATGTAAACTGTATTGGTTACAGCCAGTGCTGGGGGTAACGCATTACAAGTAACTTGAGTTATGTAATCAGATTACTTTTCCAAGTAACTAGTAAAGGAACATATTACTTTTAAAATTTACAACAAAATATTACTTTTTCAAATAAGTAACGCAAGTTACTTTGTTTTCCCTTTTATTGACTGACATCTCTCTTGTCCCAGTGTTGAAAAATGTATTTTTTTTAAATTATTTATGTATTTATTTTAATCAATTTTCTATTTTTTTAATCTATTTTTATTTATTTAAATCTTATTTTTTATTATATATTTATTTTTACTGTCGATTTCTTATACTGTTTTTGTATAAAACAGGACCCCAATTTGAAAACCCCTGCCACAGTATGTATCAAATTATTAAGTACCATAATATATTAATAATAATCTGATACCATCAGTGTACCATAGTACTACATTACTTTAACTAAGAGCCGATAGCATTAAATTATTAACAAAAATGTTAATTATTAATGAATCAACATGCATAGCTTACTCTCTAAATCTTGAAATCTCAAGATTTAATCTAGTTTTGCATTACATCAATAGTATTATTGGAGGTTTGTGTGGGTGATTGTTGGGTATTCAGAATATAAATCAGAGCAAAGACTTCATCACAACTACATCAGCAACAAAACCACAGAAAACACACACACACACACACACACACTCTCTCTCTCTCTCTCTCTCTCTCTCTCTCCTATCTACCTCCCTCCCTCCCTCCCTCAGTTTCAGTGACTGGTTAGAAATGGCAGCTTCTGAGGACCCCTAAACGACTCTGGTAAATTAAGGAGAAATGCTTCCCTTGAAATGGATTAACTGATTAACGGGAATGTCAACAGTCCAGTCGTGAGCTGTAACGACAGAAAGAAGAGGAACCAGTGGCGTATATCTTTTCAAACAGCAGCGTCTGTCTGTCTATCTGTGTGAAGTATATTGGGGGTAAGAGAGACGTCGATTAGCATTAGCACTGTTAGCTCCGCTGCTGCTTTCGTTCGCCGCTGCCTCTCTCCCTCTCAGCCGAGCTTTCGCGCTCTTCCCGCCGCATTCCCTCCCGTTTCGCCCCGCTTTGCTCTCACGCGCTGCCGAGGCTCCTGCGGCTCCTACGCCTGCTGCTACCGCTGTGTGCTGCGGGTCATGAAAAGCTGCTTTTGTCCGAAAAGGAAGGACGCAGTGCATTTTACAGTTAAGTCAATGTGGAGTTTAATGGTTTAATTGCGTTTTGCTCAAATCTTGAGAAGAATAAGGAATATTTAGGAAATTGGGTTAGCTTGTTAGCTCGGCTAGGCTATAGAATCTCTGTGGAGTCTCCTAGCAACCTGCCGGCTAATGCTAATGGCTAAAATTGGACTTCAGCCAAATGATATAACGCACTGTTATTTATTCATATTATGGACTCAAGATATTATAATAACACCAAGATAAATGTTTAAAATGGTTTTAAAGAGTTGTGAATTGTTTAGTAGGATAGTAAATATTGAGTAGATAATGTTACTGTAAAGATTTGCTTTATAAAGTATTGTATCTCGCATATCTAAACAAAAACTTAGGTGTTTCATAGTTATGAGGGAATAGAAATTTTAATAAAGTGCTACATATTCATTTATTATGGAGAGCATTGCTTGTCTATTGGGCAATATTCAATCTGCTTTGTAATCAAATTTATCACATTTCTGTTGTAAAATATCAGATTTCTGTGTTCATGATTCAGATCATGGTTTCTGTAGGTCTTAAAATGTCTTAATTCACCCTAACACAAATTAAGGCCTTAAATCAGAGTAGAAAGTCTTGTAATTTAAATAAAGTCTTGAAAACTTTAACAAAATTATGTTTAGCTTAAACTTTTTCTTTTCTTTTTTTTTTTTTTGAAAAAAGAAATAAAACGTAATGGATATCTGTTGTAAGTTGTATTTGTAGACATTTACGTTTAGAGAGCAGAACATACTGACATATTGTATTCCCTTCGATTTATTCTGTAAATGTTCTTTACTTGGTCTTAAAACGTCTTTAAAAAGTCTCAAATTAACCTTCATAAAACCTACAGAAACTCAGATGTTTGATAAACCTGTTATGCAGTGTCTGTTGTCATTAAATTCACAGAAAGCAAGTGACTGTGTAAACAGAGGTAATGCTTATGATTGGCTCTTTGAAAATGATGAAATTGAATTTTCAGATCAGATTATCACTAAGATGCTTAATGAATTTGATAAGGCAAGACCTGATACTGTCTTCTTGTTATCAAATACTCCAGCATGAGTTAGAATAATCAGCATGTTGTTACGGCCAGAGTCTCTACTGAATGCCGCTCTTGTTTGTGAGATTCAGAGCCGTAATGTGTGATTCATTTCTAGACCAAGAGCTTTGGTATTTGTATGATAAATGTGGATATTTTATGTATTTTGTATATGTAATGCTCTGGCCTGGATTCATTCCAAATTTTGTGCCACTTGTGTTGACGCATTTCATTTTGATTAGCACCAGATCTCTTGATTTTAAGTCTCAAAACTGTTAAATATAGTTGTATTTGTATAGTTTGTATAGTTGTTGTCATAATGTTTATGGGTTCTTTCATGTTATACTTTTCACTTTCCTTTGGATTATCATATCCCATATATTCCATCTGTCTATCCATAGGTATATCCATCCATCCATCATCCGTCTATCCATCTATAGGTCTATCTGTTTATCTATCCATCCATCCATCCACCTATAGGTATATCTATCCATCTATCCATTTATAGGTATATCTATTCATCTATCCATCCATCCATCCATCTATATGTATATCTAACCATTTATAGGTATATCCATCCATCCATCCATCGGTATATCCATCCATCCATTCATTCATCCATCACTCCATCTATAGTTATATCCATCCATCCATCCATCTATAGGTATATCTATCCATCCATCTATAGGTATATCTATCCATCCATCTATAGGTATATCTATCCATCCATCCATCTATAGGTATATCTATCCATCCATCCCTCTATAGGTATATCCATCCATTCATCTATCCATCTATAGGTATTCATCCATCCATCCATCTATAGGTATATCCATCCATTTATCCATTTATAGGTATATCTATTCATCTATCTATCTATCCATCCATCCATCTATAGGTATATCCATCCATCTATAGGTATATCCATCCATCCATCCATCCATCCATCCATTCATTCATCGCTCCATCTATAGGTATATCTATCCATCCATCCCTCTATAGGCACATCTATCCATTCATCCATCCATCCATCCATCCATCCATCCATCTATAGGTATATCCATCCATTCATCTATCCATCTATAGGTATTCATCCATCCATCCATCTATAGGTATATCCATCCATTTATCCATTTATAGGTATATCTATTCATCTATCTATCTATCTATCTATCTATCTATCTATCTATCTATCTATCTATCTATCTATCTATCTATCTATCTATCTATCTATCTATCTATCTATCTATCTATCTATCCATCCATCTATAGGTATATCCATCCATCTATATGTATATCCATCCATCTATAGGTATATCCATCCATCCATCCATTCATTCATCGCTCCATCTATAGGTATATCCATCCATCCATCCATCCATCCATCCATCCATCCATCCATCCATCCATCCATCCATCCATCCATCCATCCATCCATCCATCCATCTATAGGTATACACATCCATTCATTCATTCATCCATCCATTCATCCATCCATCTATCTATAGGTATATCCATCCATTCATCCATCCATCTATAGGTATATCCATCCATCTATCTATAGGTATATCCATCCATCCATCCATCCATCCATCTATAGGTATATCTATCCATCCATCCATCTATAGGTATATCCATCCATTCATCCATCCATTCATTCATTCATCCATCTATAGGTATATCTATCCATCCATCCATCCATAGGCATATCCATCCATAGGTACATCCATCCATCTATCTATAGGTATATCCATCCATCCATCCATCCATCTATAGGTATATCTATCCATCCATCCATCTATAGGTATATCCATCCATCTATAGGTATATCAATCCATCTATAGGTATATCCATCCATTTATAGGTATATCTTTTCCTCTATCCATCCATCCATCTATAGGTATATCCACCCATCTATAGGTATATCCATCCATCCATCCATAGGCATATCCATCCATCCATAGGCATATCCATCCATCCATCCATCCATCCATAGGTACATCCATCCATCCATCTATAGGTATATCCATCCATCCATCCATTTATCCATTTATAGGTATATCTATTCATCTATCGGTATATCCACCCATCTATAGGTATATCCATCCATCCATCCATCCATAGGTACATCCATCCATCTATAGGTATAATTATCCATCCAGCTATCCATCTATAGGCTGGTCCATCCATCTGTACAGAGTGGATGTGGCTCATGGATTTTATTAGTTTCCCATGACAATGTTTGCTTCATCTACCTGTGCAAACAAGCATATTTTCTTAGAGAGGTGGTGTAAAATTGAACAAGCAATAAAACCAACACATGCAGTGCTCAACAAAAAGGATTTTTTTTTTTCTACTGGCACAGTTGGGACAGTAGATCAGATTTTGATTTGCTCTGTAAAATTTTTTCACTGGCCTAGAAGTAAGTGTTTTTATCAACATACTTTTAGCATTTAGTCAAATTACATTTATGCATTTAGCAGACACTTTTATCCAAAGCAACTTACAAAAGAGCCACAAAAGCAATTTGTCAGAGAGCTAACAATATTCGTAATATACAATGCTAGGTTTATTGAACAACTATATTAGGAAAAATCTTAAAAAATGTACATATCTCAAAAAAACCATGTGTGCAAACTGAATTGACAGCATAAATGCAACAGTGGTCTGATTGGGGCGAGTGAAGCTTCTGTCAACTGGCCCAAGCTTCTCTCAGTCTGGCTCCGGGCCGTACTTATTGTTGAGCCCTGAAATATCTTCCAGACTTCTCCGTTGGCAGTGTGTTGACCGTGCCAGCATCTGTGCCATCTGAGGCTGCTCTGTCCTCCTGGCAGATGAGTGATATGAAAGCAGATCTGCCCCTAATGTCCGAGGGGCATCGCAGAGCCTTTCCTGCTCATGTTTCAGGAAGGATGCATCTGTTCTTTATGATAATTGCTTTGGTGTGCATTTGTTTATGAAGATTCATCATATATGTTGGTTAGACATAGCCGGTGGAAAGACCAGCGTGAATTTTGCTTCATTGTGATTTATCCAATAGAACATGATGATAGTAACTTTCCTTTTTTGGAGTAGGGATCGAAAAGCCTATTGCTAATACTAGTGCATACTTCTGCCAACATTTGATTGTTTAATAAGATTATTCTAAATTGATTCAAGAATATGTCCTACTTGGCTACATGCATGTTTACATGCATTTTCGTCCAAAATCCAAGTCCAATCCGTCTGTAGATTCCAGAAGTATACTGTTTATATGTACCCTAAACTTTCCAGTCCAGTTCAAATACTCATTAGGTATGTTTATTAGGTATGCACTAATTTTCATCAGTTGAAATTAATCCAGTCCGATTTCAGATTCTGAAAGTTCTGTTTATATGAACCCTAAACATTGCAACATATTCACATATCCAATTACATATGTATTTATAAATTTATATAGTTAAACCGCAGTAAGCCACCGCAACAATGCCACAGATAATACCTCGAATATAATCTACATTTTTGCCTTGATGACATACCTTAAAAGAAAGCTAACATTTATGTCAGTACAGCTTTTTTAGCAAATATTTAGTAAATATTCAGTCTCCTCCAGTGATCATTTTGTAATCCTTGAGACGCAAATAAACATGCATATGTTCGAATGATGTAAAACGCATGTAAACACACTCTCAGTACTGCTCATTTGTGCAAGTTATTTTGGAATTTGATTGAGAAAATATTCTGATTCAAGTGTTTACATGCATAAATATTTTGTTGATCGGATTATTTCAATTCAACTTTCAATCAGATAGAAATTTATTTGGGATATATTTCAATTTGGTCCGATTAAGCCATCAATTATCCGACTATAAACTGTTTATTTCGGTGCATGTAATGGATTATTTCCTTCAGCTGAGACACTTTAGATGCGCACTGTCCACCATTATGGTTTTGAATTGCTTGAAATATAATTGAAATCACTTCAAAAAGGAAAATACGGTTAAGTACAACATACAGCACAAGTCTGTCATATAGGCTACATAATATTATAATGAGAACAATACAATTGTGTGCTTGGGGCATGGCTTTTAATGGTGAGACTTTTGCTTTTGTAATCAGGCTCCCAAAAATCTCAAAATGATTTATCGTCCAATATATCGGTTATCGGCTTTCAAATATAAAGAATTATTGGTTATCGTATCGGCCAAAATGTTCATATCGGTGCATCCCTAATTTAGTCTGATTGGACTGTCAATCTGATTTTAAACAGATTATTATTTTGTATGTAAACTGTTTTTATGCTGGTCCTGCTTGGTTTAATCTAGTTAGTATTTAGTGATAGTGCTGGTTTTGCTGGTTAAACTGTTCTGGAGGCTCAATGTGCACAGCCCAGCATCCAAAACACTATGTTGCTGACCAGCAATGCTGGCTATATAAATCATATTCATCATAAAGAGAGGCTCCGTCCATTTATCAGAATATCAATGAATGGCTCAATAATAATGAATGGATGTTGGGTGTGTTCCAACATTTACATAACCGGGTTTCATGGCGGGGTTCTGTAATCCTCTTTCAGATCCAGACCACATTTCTACTAACTTCTACCAACTAGTAACTAACTACGGTTGAGCAGGTTTAAGAGTTTTCTGGCCCAGAACAGTCTTGAATTGGACAAAGTTGTGTGTATTATGAGTCGAAAAGGGTTTATGTTATTAGTGATTTAGGATGTTGCACTCTTTATTCACATTAAACTAACATTGAATATATGATTTTCTTTTCTGTAAGGACTGCATTCCTTCCCTGTTAACGAATGCAGTCTATTCCTGTTTGGTTTTCGCACTGTTGACTCCAGAGATCATCATGTCACACCTTTTTTTAACACTCTTTCTTGGCTCTAGCAGAGTTCTCACATGCTCTCAGTTTGATCTCGCTCTCTCTCTTCGCCGCTCTCTGCTGTTTGCTTTGCTGCAAGCTGCTTCCATGTGCACCAGTGATTTGACACAGCTTCATTGTGGCTTATTTGCAGAGCGCGGAGGGCAGGCCTGGTTGCCAAGGTTGCCTCCAAAGCGCTTAGCTCCATCCAAAGACTGTGTATCATTTGTATTCAGCTACATAACTCCTTAGATGCTCAGGAAGAACAAACCCTGACTCCAAAATCAGTTGATTTGTGAAGTGTCTCCTGATAAAGACAAACGCAGCATAATGGAGACGATACCAGAATACCTCTCTTTCGTAATAATAGTGTCATTATTTAAGTGTCAAGTCCCATTTATGTTTATTTAAATTTTAGAGAAATGTGTAAGCACTCATTATAAGCACTCAGATGCTCTGGAAGTGTGTTTTATCACAAAGTAAATAAACAGACTTCATTATCAGAATCCTGCTAATTGTAATAGTCTTGGAATTAAGATATTCTTCCCTTGAAGTAGTTGATAAGGAATATGTGATAAGGTAAGGCTATAAGAGGACATGTTTCGTTGGATGTGTTGCTCGTCTGGCTCTGTGTTTGTCCCCACCCTCTTGTGCTTTCCATCTAAACTCTTGGTCTGTTCTCCAGAACATTGTTCTCTGTTCAAACATGTCTTTCACACAGTGACTTGGTTTCATTTGTCAGCTTGTCTTCATGTTTTGGCAATGCCGTCATGTTTTTATTCTGCTCTGTGCTGTCCCAGAGAAACGTTTGGGTATCAGCTTGAGTAAACGTTACATTACAGTAAGTGTTTTGACTTTCAAAACTCTTTTATATTGCTAACAAACAATATAGGCCATATGTGGCATCATTTTATATTTAAACTAAAATGCTGTGAAGCCTTACGAAATTGGATATTAACTGGAATTAATTCAATAATGAAAAATAGGTGTCATACAAGCTATAGATTATTTGTGTGTTTAGATAGTATACAATTAAATGGAAAAAAATATGCTAAAATGTTGTTTCTAGGTCACATAATAGTGATTAAAAGAACCCAGAGTGGATAGTTTTTTTCTTTTTCCTTTTTCAAGTCCTTAAATAAATGTTGAGAAGTTCATGTTGTGGATTGTCACCCTCATCTACAAATATATATCAGTAAAATCACCTACATTTGTTCCAAGGCAAATTAACTAAATGTCATTACATTTATGTATCGATTCAGCTCGTTGTTGTCATTACTAGCAACTAAAATGGAGTGTATGTTAGAAACATTAAACTTATGTTTTCTTACTTGTAATTGCTTTCAAAAATGAACTTTGTCCTTTCAGTTCAATGTGAGAAGTGTTTGCCTCCATTCTGATTTGTAGTCTTTGTAGTTTTTGCTGCGTAATTTAATTTATTAAAAGAAAACGGCAAAAAAAAAAAAGCCACTTTATTAGCACATCCTCCTGAAAATCATGCTGTTCATGGAAATCCCCAGTTCATTCCTATGGGATGTTCTGAGGTAGCAACCGTAACCAAGGGTGGAGTCTAACAAAGGATACGTTCATTTGCTTTGGTAGACAAAACAAACACTATTTAGACTGATCTGGCATGTTCTGTCAAGTGGTTTGTTGTTTAGCGTGTAAATGTTTTAACAACACTCTTGTCTTCTCAGAATTCTTTCATGATGCCTGAGGTACGGGAGCTTTCAGACGCCCTGCCAGAGATGCCCATGGACCCAATCACTGGCGTAGGTGTTGTGGCCTCGAGAAACAGAGCTCCCACCGGCTATGATGTGGTGAGTGTCCTATACAGTACAGTCATGCAGATGGTGAAGATAGTGTAGCGTGCATAAGGAAGTAAAACTCTTTGTTCCTCCAAAGCATTTTTTAAGAAATTACATCTGTTCTTCTAGTTTTTTGGGGGGTTGGGTTAGTGCCTAGCATGCTGTTGTAAGACACTATGGCTATATTTAAAAACCTAGTGAGCTGCCTACCTAGACAGCATTTTAGTCATAGATTAATATGGGTTTCTCAGTGGCCACTATGATGGCGGTTATTACAGTTTACTAGGGCTAGGTATCGATACAGATATCCCAATTTGATTCTATTCTGATTAACAAGATTTCAATTTGATTTGATTTCAAAAAATTATAATAAATGAATAAAATAGTTATTGTTTTTGTTTGTTGTATCCCTGTATTGTAATTAGTAAGATTGAGACCAAATTTTTAGATACCAGTGAAATTTAACTAATATAAATTTCAAATATTATTAAAGACAAGTAAACAGTCATTAAAGGATTATTTAACTTCAGAATGAAAATTTCCTGATAATTTACTCACCTCCATGTCATCCAAGATGTTCATGTCTTTTTCTTCATACGACAAGAAATTAGGGTTTTTGTGGAAAACATTCCAGGATTTTTCTCCATATAGTGGACTATAGGTCCAAACTGCAGTTTCAGTGCAAGAGGGTCTTGTCTAGCGAAATGATTGATCATTTTCTAAAAAAAAAAATAAAAAAAATTCTATACTTTTTTAACCACAAATGCTCATCTTGCACTGCTCTGCGCCACGCATTATGTAATCATGTTGGAAAGGTCACATGTGAAGTAGGTGGAAGTACCAACCCATTGTCTACAAAGCGAACGTGCAAAGACTAAGTCTAACGCCCTTTACAAAAAAAGGTAAAAGAACAGAGTCGGACGATTTTGAAGTTGGAGGAGAAAATGAGATGGAGGTTTTCGCCCTACCACGGTACTTCTGCCTACGACACGAATGATCTTTTACGACCACATTCTTAAAAAACACGATTAATTGAAATATCTGTTTTTTTTGTTTGTTTTTTTTGCCTAGCCCTAAATGACACAGACGGCAGCAGTTTTAAAACCGCCAATTTGGAACTGAATACACTAATCTAATATACTGTTACACATGCATTTTCTTTCTCAACTGTTTACATTCACTTAAGACATAAATGACTGTTTATGAGGATACTTGCAAAGGTGGGCATTTTGAAACATAAGTGTGTGTATTAGACCATTCAAGCTCAAAAATTTGCCAAAAAGAACTCAGTTCGGAGCATTGTGTGAGATGTCTCCCAGATGTAAATGTGAGAAATTAGTTCTCTTTCACTGCTTATTGTGCATCAAAATCACTTTGTTTATATACTGCAGTGCTTAATAACACATGCAAATAAGCTTTCGTGAAAGCGCAGTGTTATTGTATCACCATCCTAAAATGCAGACTAGCTAGGCAGCTCAGTAGGTTTTCAAACATTGTCATTCCATCAATGTGTAAAACAGCTATGTCTATGTCACGTTGGTCTACATTGATGGGTAAAACAGACTGGTGTAACATGACAGGCCTTTTGTAATTGTTGATATGTAATACTAGAAGGATGTTAGATGAATTTATCTTAAGAGTTAATATCAACAGAGGGCCTTGTAGACCTGTACACAAATCTTGTTGATCTCAGTTGCAGTTCATGATAGTCCCAGTTCAGAGGCGTTCACAGTTAACAGGCTGGGAGAAATACGATCTGTATGTGGTGTGGTTATTTTCCCAGAACCTGACGCTTAAAGGCTCACAGCTATGCAGACGATATCTACATAATCAAACCACCAGAAATATCAAGGGGATCAAAAAGACGTATTTAAGAATGTGTTTGCGAACAGTGTCAACGTTCTGCTCTCATTGTAACATCTGTTTCATTTCGTAAGATCTCGCTGAGAATGTTTTCCCAAAATCTTTTGGGAAAATGCCACAGCATAGCATCGGATCACTAGGATTAATGTTTACATGATACCTCATGAATAGCCTGACATGAACGTCACATCACACCCTAGAGAGTACACCTCTAATCACAGGCTTGGTTTCTGATATTTTATGCCGTTAAAACATTTTTGCACCATTGCATTTGTGTGTTTTTGGGTAGGAACTTGCACTTTGGCAACAGAAGATGCAGTGGGGTTGTTGTGTTTCCTTTGGCTGTCCCGGTCGTTGTCGTCACTCCAGCCTAGAGTTTAACAAAGCTTCCTGTGTGGATTGCGAGAGTGTGTGAAAGCAGGGTCTGTTGATAGCACCCATTCCACCCCCAAAATGTCTTCTCAAATGGCAGAATCGCTGTAGTCTACACGCAACGCATCAGAACTAGAGAGAAAGAGAGAGAAATCTGTTGTTTCCAACACTAACAGTGAGCTACTTGTCTTTCTGTCTGTTCAAAATCAAACTACAGAAGTCTGAGGTTTGACCCTTGAACAACCCCTAAAGTCTGAGCTCTTCAATGACTTCATTGACTCATCACTTTGTCAGATATCCTTCCAAGGTGTTTTTTAATTAGTTCAAATGAATGTAGGCATTGTTATTTGTCTGTTGTTTACAGTGTAATGCAATTTCACTGTAATTCTTTTTTTAAATTCTGAATATCAAACTGCCGTCATCAATTTCAAATTTCCTTTAAAGATAGGCAAACAAAGGAGTTCAATATTCATCTAATTGAGTTGTACATTGGTACAGATGTTATTATGAGGGTGCTATGCCTGTATTTTGCATCACTAATTATTAATTTAGCTAATTATTGGTGCTTTCAAAGTAAAGCATTATTATTTTTATTTTTATTATTATTTTTCAGTCTTGGGATTGGGCATTTAAAGGGAACCTATTATGCCCCTTTTTTACAATATGTAATATAAGTCTCTGGTGTCCACAGAAATACTGTGTCTCTTTTGAGTTTCAGCTCAAAATACCCCACAGAACATTTATTATAGCTTGTCAAATTTGGTGTGAGCAAAAAAACGGCATTTTTGTGTGTGTCCCTTTAAATGCAAATGAGCTGCTGCTCCTGGCCCCCTTTCTAGATGAGGGCGGAGCTTTAACAGCTCGTGCGCCACATACACAACAACAAAGCTGGAGAATCTCACGCAGCCAAAATGGTGTTCAGCCTTACATTGTTCAAACCGGAGTCGGACACTGATGGAGAGACTCAGGAAGAAGTTACAACTTTTAGAATGCAACTGGACGTTTCTGAATGGTTAGTGGATAAATTTATGAAGTTGCTGTGGAGTTAAGTAGATTTAACTCATCGACTAGCATGTGCCATCATATTAATCTTTTGTGCAAATCCAGCATTGAATTGGTGAAGCAGTCCGGCGTAAAATGATTTGCGCAAATATATAACACTTGGCGCAGACATTGTATATAACTGCTACAGCGAGGAAACTGCTGCGGCTCTCTTAGGGCGGTATCTATGCTATAAGGGGAAATCGTCACCAGTCATGGGCGAGGCTAACTCCCACTCTTCCGTAAGAGTAGGGGGAAATCTGGAGTCGCACATTTGGAGAGACTGTTTATGATGTATTGTGATTATAAAAAAAGGAGTGGGTTATTTTTTACCATTATAGGCTGGTTGTTACACACACTGTGGACACACATCTGTGAATATAAAAGTTATAAAAGTGAATTTTGCATAATAGGTCCCCTTTAAACAAATTGTATGGTCAGCGACTGTTTATATCTACTAAGAAAAGTAGTTGGTGCAATGTTACAATTTTATTATAAGACGCAGGAAATACAGAATAAAGAAAGTACCATTTTAGCAAGCCCTTGACTTTACTTTTGACCCACTTCTTACCCACTGGCCTTGCATTTATGTTTTCTCTTTTTTTTTCCCTCTGGTTTTGCATGATGCTGTGTGCTCTGACCTGGAAAAAAAGGGCAACAAGTTGTCAAAGCAAAGTGGGCAATGGACAGAGAATTGGAAGATAAATCAATATTCAGGCTTTTATGATCTCTTCAATGAGGTCTATACAATGTGAAAACTTATTTTGCCATTTTTTTTTTCTTTTTCATGCAAATTATATCATAAGCGTGAGTAAAAAGTGTATTTGAAAAATTACGTGAATTCTTTTATTATATAATATAACTGACATTAATAGTATATAACATAATATTTGGTGTATAAATAAGCATATCATCATGTCTGGCCCTAAAACTTAATGCTGCATCACTTCCGATAGTGGTTTTTCTCTAACGCTTGTGTGATTACCCGCTCATTGTTCAGTCATGTTTGTCGAGCAGCTCGTGGGAAGCCAGTTGCCATGGCACGACTGATGGGCGGCTGTTTGCGTGGGCAGCTCATGCTGTTTATTGAGCATTCATGCATGTTGACTGCTGTTGAGATGGACTGCACTGTACAGTTGGCACTAACCAGCTTCATGTGCTCTATAGAACCTGGTTGCTTTTTTTTATAGGCAGAACTTCTCAAAAAAGGTTAAAAAAGCCATTCTGAGGACTGAGAATGCTTTTGTTTAATCTCATCTTCATTTCTTGCTCAATATGTCGAAACAAATGCTATATTGTAAATAAAAGAGTTAAACTAAAAAGCCATTTTGAGATGTTGCATCTCTTTATATTTATCATCCTAAAAGCATCAAATCTAAATACTCAGTAGTCAACCTTACTAATAGACTAGTTTGTTGTACATCTAGGCAACTCCTAGAAAACAATTTTGACTCTGCCTAATCTGTTGTGCTAATATTGAGGGTAGGAATTTCCCAGAAGCCCTTGAGAAGCTAATTAAAGTCATAAATGACTATCTTAGTTTAGAATCCTAAATTAGGTACTCATTTAGGCCTGTTTTCTGATCTGTTATTAATGTGAATAAATATTTATATTGGCTCATAGCTGTCATACTGCATGAATTATTTGTTTTTCCTTTATGAAGTACTCAGATAAACAGAATCAAACAAGTAACCTTCTGCAAATGGAAAAACAATTGTATTATAATGCATAATCAAATTAATTTTTCTTTTCATTGCTTTTAGGTTGCACAGACCACAGATGGGATTGATGCAGACTTGTGGAAAGACGGCCTGTTCAAATCCAAGGTGACCCGCTATCTGTGCTTCACCAGAGCATTCTCCAAAGAGAACGTGAGTCATGTCTTTAGTTCTTTATCAGATAATTGAGGAGATGTCTTTGAATCATGGTAACGTTTTACAAAAATTTCTAGTCCAAGATGCTGATTTGTTAAACTGAAGTGCCAATTGACTTTTCCCCCCCTGTTGTGACGTATATCTGAGTAAAACTGCTTCTCAAACAAGAAAAACTGTAGGGCGGGACTCGATTTGACTCGATTGATTGGATGGTTGTGGTTTGCTATTGGTTGACCAACATTGAGTGACATGTTGTCCCACCCTCATGCCAGTAAACACGTCATCACGTTGTGCCTAAAAACACCCTATTTTACAATATAGCACAACCCTATTTGCTTAAACATTCTTTAGTACTGAGCTACTTCAGTTTGAAGGCCAAAAACGGGGATGAACTTTTAAAATGTCCAGAACATATCCATGCTGAAGTGTTTATATAATGTAATATCTTGTTGAAGTCAAAGTGCTCTCTGTAATATGTCACAGGATCTGTGCTATTTGTTTTTTTTAGACAGTTTCTTTTTGTTCATGAAAACAAAGCTGTTTCCTCTTCCTTCTGTCCCTGCAGGGTTTAGTCTAATTCTTTCGTCTCAGGCAAACCAAAGCGGAAAAACTTTAATACAGTGTTTGTGGTTTTTACTTTTTTCCTGGTTTTAAATTACTTCTGTTTTTGGTACAAGAAACCTTGATTACATTATTATTATTATTATTATTATTATTATTATTACGATGATGCTTCAAATATTGTATGCTTATGTGTTACAAAATAAAAATAAATCCCAAAGCATGCAACCAAGGGCACAGCTAGAGATGTTGTCTGTTGACATTCTCCTGTATCTCTCCACAGAGTCATTTAGGAAATGTGCTCGTAGACATGAAGCTCATCGACATCAAAGACACGCTGCCTGTGGGATTCATTCCCATTCAGGAAACTGTGGACACACGTAAGAGCACATATCTTCTTTTGCTCATTTTCAAGCATTCTCCAGCTATTTCAGCTGAGGCATCTCCAAAAACATATCTTTACATAATTGATATGCATAGCATCGTAGGATGGATTTGAGTTTGAAATATAAATACTTTGAAGTGTTTTTCAGAATTCAAAATGTGAAATCGAGCTTGCATAGCTAGAAGTTTGTGTTCACATACTTGCGTATTGTATATTTCAGGCTTAAGTCCTAAATGTAATCAGTTCACACTCTTCCTGAAATCACCCTGTATGTTTGCACAGACACTCAAGATATGAAACCATTATTGTAGCTTAAATATACCAGTGACATTCCAGACTTAAAGGGTCATTTATTTTCCACTAATATAGTTGCTTTTAGACGTGCAGTCAAGCTGGACCTCCTTTGTGGATTTGGTTCCTATCTCATGTTAAATAATTAATCGATTGTGTGAAATGATCCTCTTTACTTTTGCAGCGCTGACCTCGTTCTGTCTATTTTCTCTTTCTATTGCGAACTCTATCTCCCTTTCACTTTCTTTAACATGTCCTGTTCCTCTCTTTCTCTCTCTCCAGAGGAGCCAGCATTCAGGAAGAGGAGGTTATGTATTAAGTTCATCCCGAGAGACTCCACAGAAGCTGCCATCTGTGATATCCGTATCTTAGGACGCTCTAAACAGGCGCCGCCACAGTATACGTTCATAGGGTCAGTTAAACTACACAAATATTCTACACAGTTACTCTACACAAGAACTGGTGACCTAGATAGGGTTGTCAAAACTACAGACTTCGGTACCAAGTCGGTACTGAAATTTAAGAAATTTGACAATACCAGCATTTCCCCATAGCATTTTCAGCTCTGTTGAGCGGCCATTGTGATTGGCCATTGTGTTCACGCACTCAACAGATATGTCTGTGATTGGCTACATTGATTAAAATTAAATCCCCAGAGACTAAAGGACAGTTCATTAGTATTTAGTGAGAAAATGAATAGTATTGTGCAGAATACTATTGGCAATATAAAATTAAACAACTTTAGGGGACATCAGCGTGACCTAACAGCTTTATATTTGGTGAGTTAAGATTTCAAAGTCCCCATGGCATTTTGCATGAATTTAAATGTTTTAGTTTGTATATTTAATAATAATGATAATATTTAATATAATAATGTTTAATAATATTTTAATATTTAATATATTTAATAATAATGATAATATATTAGAATAATAATTTCATGATTCATGAAGAGTTTCATGATTAAATACTTCCATAAATGAACTCAACATATATATAGATTTTTAAAATAGTTTTTACTTCTGGTAAAAATATATAATCCGACTTTTTTTATGGTAATTTATGGTTCCTCCATGGAAAAAACAAACAAAAAAAAAAACAAAAAAAAAAAAACAGGTTTTCTTATTAAAATCATGTTTTACTTTTTTCCCCTTAAAACATGCAGGTGTTCTGTTATCATTCCGCTCACTGAAAAAATAAATAAATAAATAAACAAATTATAAATATCAGAGCAATATTCAACATCTTTAAATATTGTCATAAGGCTGAAACCTATTAAAACACTGTTGTTTTTATGTATTTTTCAGTCTGAGGTATCTGTGTATCTCGGGCTGTACTTTCGAGATCTCCAAAGCACTTTCTGTCTTTGTTGATACTATTCCAGTTAAACACATCTGTTTTTTGTGTTTCTGAGTATTTAATTCATCCTGAATAAATAATTTATACTTTGGTGAAATGATTTTAATTCTGTATTTCTTCTCAGAGAGCTGAACAATATGGGGATCTGGTACCGTATGGGAAAGGTGCCACGGACCCAGGACTCTTCACCTATACAAAACAACTCCACCACCAACACCACTAATAACATCCAGACTGTCACCAACAACTCCACTCCAGCGCCAGTCTTGCCCAAGTACGTGTTTGTGAAATCTTAACATCTGAGGAAGTGTGAACTGCTTTTGTTGCGACAGCTGCAGAATAGAAAGAGAGAGACAAACTGAGAGGAGGAAGAGAAACAAGGAATGGAAAAACACTGTTAATCAGCAAATGCAAAATAGCATTCCTTAGATTTTGGAATAAATGAGGTTGTGGTTTTTCAGGAATTCCCATATAGTTCTAGTATATCCCATATAGTCCCCATATAGGCTGTGCTTATTAGGCAAATTCAGTTTAGTAGCTGAATCACTTTTTTTAAATTGTAAATGCATTATTGTCACCTCCAACAGCCCTAATTTCAACATGAGACATTTTTCTTCACACACAGTATGAGTTGCAGTCCAGCATGTTTTTCCGACCCCTTTTGATTGACAGTAAATAATAGTCTCTTCTCATTGGCTGTTTTTAAACAGTTGGCTGGTCGATGGTGAAAATAATTGCTTTTAAGTTTTTTTGCAGTGTTTTTGAAAGAAGTCTCTTCTGCGCACCAAGGCTGTATTTATTCGATCAAAAATACAGTAAAAACAGTAATATTTTTAATACATTTTAAAATGTAATTATTCCTGTGATCAAAGCTGAATTTTCAGCATCATTACTCCAGTCTTCAGTGTCACATGATCCTTCAGAAATAATTCTAATATGCTGATTTGCTGCTCAAGAAATGTTTATTATTATTATCAATGTTGAAAACAGTTTTGCTGCTAATTTTTTATGTGGAAATGGTGAGGCATGTTTTTTCAAGATTCTTTGATGAATAGATCAGCATTTATTTAAAAAAGAAATATTTTTTAACATTCTAAATGTCTTTACTGTCACTTTTGATCAATTTAATGCATCCTTGCTGAATAAAACTATTAATCAAAATAAGCAAAAACATCCTGTTTTCCATGATATAACTGAACTAATGAAACATTTAAGAGTGCTTTCACGCGCTATTCTTGTGTAAAATGTTTGTTTTCTCACATACTTGATGTTTACGGGCTTGTTTGTTTGTCAGGGTTTTGTATGCCTGGAGCTCTTTCTGACCCAAATGGGAAGTGTCTGTTCCAGCTGTTTCCCTCTGATGGTTTCCTCTCTGTCTGTCTGCTCTCTTGATACTGTCTGCCTGTGATCCTATTATATATAATAGGATACAACTGCAGTGAAGTCACATAACTAAAAATGCATCTCAATAAGGGAGTGACCGTCTCGGTCTGTGGTCCCTGAACACAACAATTGAAAGGTCATATCATGGAAAATAGGATCTTTCTTTTTTTGGAATAAAAAAAAAAAACGGACATAAAGCAGAAAAATAGACTAATCCGTTTACTATTTAATGGGGTGTGACGAGACACTTAGCTCACGAGATGAGACAAAAATAAATACGTTTTTTTTGTTTTTTTTTGTTTTTTTTTGTTTTTGCAAACAATAAGTGTGACCATAATCAAAGTACTTTCAATATGCAAAGTGCAAACAGAGACCAAAACAGAGACCAGAGCTAAGAGGTGGTTACAACTACACAGTCCAGCCTAAGATAGGTTTGATATTGGGAGACAGGATATTGTATGTAGCCTAATTTGCGTCAGTGAGCTCGCGTTTTACTTTCGCTTTCAAATTCGCGATTGCATGTACTCTGTGAATAGGGAGCCGCAAAAGTGAGCGTGCATTCTATAAGATAAGATATTTATCAGACGCTTAGGCTCTGTTGCGCAACGAATCCTCCACCATGGTCTTGTCACTCATCTTACCTTACTTTCGTCACGTGATCAGTGAACTGTGATTCCTGCTACACTGTATGCGACTCTGCAGCTCGTGCTGGATGAACAGAGCAAAAAATAGCAAGTTTACATAAGTTTATTATTGTAAAATAACATTTTAATTGTTCATTAATAAACTAGTGTTTTCTGAGTCGGTGTCGGCTGCAAAGATGTTGACAATGCTGACTCGTCATATCTGCAGTAACACACCTATAGAGAGAGTATTTGTTTTCGATTCGAACTGGTTCATTTAAGAGTAGATGTTTCAAGCTTTCTCTAGATATTTCTCATGTCTGTGAGGCAAGTAGCCTATATGCTGAATTTTTACAAGTACAAGTGATCACGTCGGCGTCTCCATGTCGTGCAGTAAAGTGCGCTATACTTTAGCTTCCACATATGCAAACTACTTACATGTGATTCAAACGATAAGCCATATTTGAGGTCGAAGGATGATAGGTGAACATTTGGATTTCCTGCCCGACATACTGTAATTACCACAAGGACCTCGGTGAAGTTTTTTTTTTTTTTTTTCTGCGACTAAAGCCTCTTCTAGTCGACTATTAAGGGGCAGCCCTATTTGTAGTGCTTCTACTGATTTGTTTCAGTCTTTTTGATTAGAACTTCCCTAAACTGGAAGTGCCTTCCATAATCTAAACACAGTAGGCTTGTTAGGAAAAAGGTGGATACAGTCATTTTGTTCCTCATGACTTGGTATTAAGTGTGGAGTTTCCCTTACAGCTGCCAGCAGGACACCTACATACTGAAAACATTAACAGTTGTGCTGGGAAGTGCATAAGTCATGTGTGTGGTGATTTAGTCATGTTATGAGTGTTTAATGGTGGGTGTTGCACATGAGACCTACAGCAGTGGATCTGTAGTAAATGCACGACTTTATCTGAATGTGTGCTAGCAGCAGGGACCATATTACTGGAGCAGTTGCTTATGGTTCATCCTGAAAAATACCAGTTTCTAATTCATATTAGCTAATGAGACACAAACAACTCTGATATTATTGAGGTTGAAGGAAGATATGATGAATATTTATTTAAGTGATTAAGTTTTTATCTGTTTCTGTTTCTTCATAGGCACATATCCATGACCCTGCCGGCATGTTTCAGAAAAAGCACAACCAGACCAGACTTTGAACACCAGAACTCCAACCTCTATGCCATCTCTGGTACTAGAACCACACAAAACACACCTGACCCAGACTGAACACCTTCAAAACATCTCTTCAATATTAGTGCTAATGAGAAGAGAGGACTGTAATCTAAGACCACCAAAGAGACAAATGTTCCTAGAGCTCCAGTCTAGAACATTACATGCTTTTACAAATTAAATTCATTATTAATTCATGATATGTAGTAGAAATAATCAGTAATGGAGTTTACTCTGTAAGTTTACTGTCAAAACTAACGCGTGCGATTAATCTTTAAGTATCGGCTATAAGATCTACATGGACTAAGTATACACTACCTTTCTTCTGAACGGTAGTGTATTATATATCGGATCTATTGTGCATCAATAAATGCAGTAGAATCTGCTGACTGCTTGAGGTGAGACGTGAGCACCTCACTTTTGAGAAGAAGGTCAGTGAAAAAAGGGCTCGGTTAAATTTGCATGTAATAATCCTCTGTCTGAAATCCCATCAGCACTCTGTGACGGCCAGAGCGTCCGTGTGGATTCATAACTGCTGTCATTAGGGATGTAATAATAAACCTTCTTGAGGTGGAATCTGTTTAACTATTCCAGATGGTGTTCAGTGATGAGTCAGAATATCTCTCTCTGTTCTGAGCTCTCATTTCTCACTGCACGCTTCTCATTTTCACACATTCGTGAAGAAAAATGATGTCTCGGTAATGATTTAGTTTTATTTACATTTATCATTTAGCAGATGCTTTTATCCAAAATGACTTACAAATACTTCGGTAATTTGTAGTAATTTTGTTGACTTTTCATTAGGCATTTCACTATTATTGATTAATCGTCTAATCATAGTTATTCAATCTAATTGCAATTTGAGAGATCTGCAATAATTGTGCAGTTTATATTTCAATCACTTTTTGCCAAAGAATGTAACAAAACACTTTTGTACATAAAGAAGTTCTTCCTCCATACAAAATGAAGGTTTGTGGGTTTAATCAGACTTATATTATATTATATTAATTACATTGATTACTGCTGCACGATTCTGGATAAATTGAGAATCTCACTTCATTATATTATATTATATTAATATTCACAGCAATTAGAGTAAATTGTGGGCTTATTTTATTATAATTTTTATTATACTCTATATATATATATATATATATATATACGATTCCAAGGATCAAAATAACGTATTAGGCTTACACCATAAGTGACATGAACAGAACAGAATGAAATCGTTAATCACAATTTATTTGTATGACAATTAATCATCAGCACAAAATTCATGATCATGACAGGCCTACTTTTCATATCCATTCAAATTTTATTTTGTAGACTTATTAACATTTTGTGGCTTTTTGTGCAGTTAACTCTATATAGTGTACTCTATTTAACTCTGACTTTTTGACTTCTCAGCTATGGATGGAGTGCCTTTCATGATTTCGGAGAAGTTTGCGTGTGCCTCCAGTGATGTGAGTCTGTTTTCATGCATCATATGAACTCTTGAACAGTCTGTAGGCTGCAAAGAATAAACTGTACTATTAGATATAGATGTGCCTGAACAAAATACTTCAAAGCATAAAATACTATTTGGCAGTAGAGAATAATGCATTTTAGGTTACTTATAACTAGCACAAGACCTTATCTGGACATTGAGGAGAATTTTGTGATGTTGTTGTTGGTCTGATTGTGTCTCTCTGTATTTCAGTTGCAGCAGGTGGATCTAATGGGCATCAGAATCAAATCGCTTGCAGAGATTGAGAAAGAGGTGAGGAGGAGTTTCAACCATGACAATTTTGTGTGCTTAAAATATAAACAGGACAAATTTAAAAAGGCTGTGCATTACAATGATTAATGGATATTGTTTACAATGAATGTTGAAATAGGTTTTATGGAGGATTTGACTAATTATTTAGTAAATATACAGTGGGTACGGAAAGTATTCAGACCCCCTTACATTTTTCACTGTTATACTGCAGCCATTTGCTAAAATCATTTAAGTTCATTTTTTTTCCTCATTAATGTACACACAGCACCCCATATTGACAGAAAAACGCAGAATTGTTGACATTTTTGCAGATTTATTAAAAAAGAAAAACTGAAATATCACATGGTCCTAAGTATTCAGACCCTTTGCTCAGTATTTAGTAGAAGCACCCTTTTGATCTAATACAGCCATGAGTCTTTTTGGGAAAGATGCAACAAGTTTTTCACATCTGGATTTGGGGATCCTCTGCCATTCCTCCTTGCAGATCCTCTCCAGTTCTGTCAGGTTGGATGGTAAACGTTGGTGGACAGCCATTTTTAGGTGTCTCCAGAGATGCTCAATTGGGTTTAAGTCAGGGCTCTGGCTGGGCCATTCAAGAACAGTCACAGAGTTGTTGTGAAGCCACTCCTTCGTTATTTTAGCTGTGTGCTTAGGGTCATTGTCTTGTTGGAAGGTAAACCTTCGGCCCAGTCTGAGGTCCTGAGCACTCTGGAGAAGGTTTTCGTCCAGGATATCCCTGTACTTGGCCGCATTCATCTTTCCCTCGATTGCAACCAGTCGTCCTGTCCCTGCAGCTGAAAAACACCCCCACAGCATGATGCTGCCACCACCATGCTTCACTGTTGGGACTGTATTGGACAGGTGATGAGCAGTGCCTGGTTTTCTCCACACATACCGCTTAGAATGAAGGCCAAAAAGTTATATCTTGGTCTCATCAGACCAGAGTCCTTCAGGTGTTTTTTAGCAAACTCCATGCAGGCTTTCATGTGTCTTGCACTGAGGAGAGGCTTCCGTCGGGCCACTCTGCCATAAAGCCCCGACTGGTGGAGGGCTGCAGTGATGGTTGACTTTCTACAACTTTCTCCCATCTCCCGACTGCATCTCTGGAGCTCAGCCACAGTGATCTTTGGGTTCTTCTTTACCTCTCTCACCAAGGCTCTTCTCCCCCGATAGCTCAGTTTGGCCGGACGGCCAGCTCTAGGAAGGGTTCTGGTCGTCCCAAACGTCTTCCATTTAAAGATTATGGAGGCCGCTGTGCTCTTAGGAACCTTAAGTGCAGCAGAAATGTTTTTGTAACCTTGGCCAGATCTGTGCCTTGCCACAATTCTGTCTCTGAGCTCTTCAGGCAGTTCCTTTGACCTCATGATTCTCATTTGCTCTGACATGCACTGTGAGCTGTAAGGTCTTATATAGACAGGTGTGTGGCTTTCCTAATCAAGTCCAATCAGTATAATCAAACACAGCTGGACTCAAATGAAGGTATAGAACCATCTCAAGGATGATCAGAAGAAATGGACAGCACCTGAGTTAAATATATGAGTGTCACAGCAAAGGGTCTGAATACTTAGGACCATGTGATATTTCAGTTTTTCTTTTTTAATAAATCTGCAAAAATGTCAATTCTGTGTTTTTCTGTCAATATGGGGTGCTGTGTGTACATTAATGAGGAAAAAAAAGAACTTAAATGATTTTAGCAAATGGCTGCAATATAACAAAGAGTGAAAAATTTAAGGGGGTCTGAATACTTTCCGTACCCACTGTATGTTCTAAAAATGGAGAGTCCAGTTGAGTTCCTCATTCATCAAGGATGTGATAAGCTTATCAAAAGTGACAGTAAACACGTTTATAATGTTACAGAAGCATTCTATTACAAATAAATGCTGTTCTTTCTGTTCATTAAAGAATCCTGAAAAATGTATCACAGTTTCTACAAAAATATTAAGCAGTTTTCAACATTGATAATAAGAAATGATTCTTGAGCACAAAATTAGCAGATTAGAGTGATTTCTGAAGGACAAACACACAAAATACTGCATTACACCTAATAAATAATTTAATATATTTGCTTAATAAATAATTTCATATAATTTCAGATTATTAGAATTGTGTGCAACAGTACCAATATGTGTAGCTGTTTTTGATTGAGCCACTAGAGGTCAGCGTTTGCTATGAAATAAGCTTTCAGATGGTGTGTTTAACAGTGTCTCTCTGTATATATTTGTGTCAGTATGAATATAGTTTCCGGACGGAGCACAGCGCCGCGGCCCGTCTGCCGCCCAGTCCCACCAGAACTTCTTTGGGCTCTGAGGCCTAAAGCGGACACGCTGGAGGAAAGATGGAGAGGACTTCTGAAGACCTGATCTGAGCAGAGACTCACACACCTCTCTGAGATTAAAACAAACCCACGGAAACAAAGTTTGACGGAGGAAAAAAATCACTTTTTCCATATAGAAAATTAACAAATATCATTTCATGTGGTCAAGTTCAGTCTCTCTTAAGTTGATGCTGCTTTTTCACTACAGTGATCAAATCAAAACCACTACAGTGTCGGGTGGGAATGACCTGTGGAAACTTACGTTCTTTTAGTATTGCGTCTGAAGTCGTGTTCGGACTTATTCTGGCTGCTGGACTGAGATGCTGTTACCGTGGTGACTTTATGAAGGGTCGGACTTGGACGTACCCTTGAGAATTCACATTTGAGCCCCCAAGTCTGTGTTCATGCAGCATGGATTTGAAAGAGTATTTTATTTTTTTGTTCATTGGCTTGCTGGGTTTTACTTAGATCGCAGCAAACTGCATGACTTGTTTTTTGTTTGTTTTTAATCCGTTTGGAAAAGGAGCCGAGATAACTGCACTGTTACAGGATTTCAGTATGCTTGTGTTTGTCTGGAAAAAGAGATTTGAGAACAAGAACACTCCAACTCTGAGTGAGCCTTTGTACATAGACAAGCGATGAATCAGGAATGTGTCGTTTTAGAATTTTGTGTTACTCGTTTTTTTTTTTCTCTCCTTTTTGTCTTTGTAACGTCCCTTCCTGAACTGATATATCACTCCGCTCACCACTGATCAACTTTTCACTGGGATTTGACTCTTTTTCAGTCTGTCATGATGTTCGATGGTGCTCAGGCACTTGGGTATTGTTTCTGCCAGTCCATTTGTGGCTTCTGAAGTTTATGGTGATATTTTTGTGACTTTTTTTATTTAATAAACAAGTGAATATTTCTGCGATTATATTTCACCCCGTGCAAAATCTGAAGAAAACAAAAAGAAATACAATTTTGCATAAAGAAAATGAAACCTATTTTTTGGGACAATAAAGATTTTTGAAATGTGACATTTTAACTTGTTTTTCCACACAAATACTCATTACTGTAATACAAAAATCATTTTAAATTCTTGAATTAAATTCTGTACAATTTTACTTTGCAATTTAAATTATATATAGGTTTTTTTCATATCACAATGTTTTTTTTTAATGAGACTTTCGAGAAATGTGCTTAATTCTAATGAAAATAATGTCACAATGCAAAAAAAAAAAAAGTGCAGCTCTCTTGCTTCTTTATGCAAAATACAATTTCTCATTTTTTTTCTTTTGATTTTCAGGGTGACCTGAAGATTTCTTCACAGTTTTCGTGAGATTTACCTGATTATCCAGAACAAATGTAGTTGTTAGCCGTTCAGTTTTAGTAAATCATTCAGCAGTGGCACGGTGACGTTCTGAGTCAGAGTTGCTCACCGTACTCCAGCTGCTTTGTTAGATGTGACGATTATCGGTGAAAGTACAGTGTTATTATTTGCGGGCGCTTCTTCTAAAGGCCCTGCTGAAACCGCCATCTCAGGTGAAAGTGTTCAGCTTGGAAACACCACGTGTCTGAGTGATTCAAGACGCCAATCCATTCAGATGGTTCGACACCTTCACTGTGAGACTTTAATCAAACACTCAGATGGGTTTTACATTTCTCACGTTGTGGGTAATATTGTTTAAGCAGCTATATTGTTACATGTTCTAACCACTATGTGACTTTTATTATGTCTGTTTATTTTAAACTGATTTCAGATCTGAAATTAACTACAAATCTGACCTTCTCTTTTTATTGTTTCTTGTCTGAGGAAGTCAATAACTACAGACCTTCAAAACCGATTTTTTTTTTTTTTTTTTCAGGCATCGGTCAAGCCTGTTTTTGGATTGAAGAGGTCTAATCTTTTTGGAAAACTCCCATGTTTAAATCTAAATAAAATAGGAACCGAAATTATTGTTTAACATATCTGAATTACATTATTTTTCTGTCAATTCAGTCAATTATTTAAAGGATTAGTTCATTTCAGAAATAAAATTTCTTGATAATTTTAGTTTTTGAGGAAAACATTCCAGGATTTTTATATCCTGGAATGAAGTGCACTATATCCCATTCCAGGATATAGTGCACTTCATTGGGGTTCAGCAGGTTGAAGGTCAAAATTTGCAGTTTCAGTGAAGCTTCAAACGGCTCTACATTAGTGACCTTTCCAGCGTGATTACGTAACGCGTGGCGCTTTGCAGAGCAGTGCAAGATGAGAATTTGTCCTTAAAAAGTATATACAATTTTTTTTTTTTTTTTTTTAAATGGCCGATCATTTCACTAGATAAGATCCTTATTCCTCATCTGGGATCATGTAGAGCTCTTTGAAGCTGCACTGAAACTGACATTTGGACCTTCAACCTGTTGAACCCCAGAGAAAAATCCTGGAATGTTTTCCTTAAAAACCTTAATTTCTTTTCAACTGAAGAAAGAAAGACAAAAACATCTTGGATGACATGGGGGTGAGTAAATTATCAGGAAATTTTAATTCTGAAGTGAACTAATGCTTTAACAGAAAAATAACTCAAAGGCCCTATATGAATGCATGCAGCGTTATCTTTTTTTCAACATTAAAATGAGGATTTAATTAGCTATTTTCTAGTACTCTTTGTTCTAATTATTTAATGATTTTATATGAAGACTAATTTAAATGTTTAGGAATGTAGCTAGTATGTTGCCCCAATAATTTTTTTTTTATGTTTTGTTGGGAATAGTTGAGTGTTTTTTCCAAGTTGGTCATGCAAAAAAAATACAATAAAAGATGTTTAGTTACTGCACTGCGTAAATAAACTCCTGTTTGCAATTTTATAAACCGTTAACTGTGTATCATCAAGTTCAAGTCATTGTTTTGCCTCTAGATGAACATGTGGGTTTGTCTTTGCATTGTCAACTGGTTTTAATTTTATTACTGTATAAATGTGAATGCCAGTGTTGACTGCTGGTTGAATTTTGTGCTTTATTATTCTGTATAAATACCATAAACTCTTCATGCCTTTCTTATCGACAGGAACAAAGAAAGCTTGCTGTCAGATGTCCATATTTGAAAGCTCCACTAAAATCTCTTTTAGGTTAGTGAGTAATGAGCTTTATCCAGTTTTTGATTTGACAGTACGTGATATTTACTTTTAGATATTTGTGCATAGTATCACAACTTGCACTAATGGCACATCTTACCCCTATTTGTGCAGATGAGATGGTTTCACCACAGAGTAATACTTGTTTACTGGAACTTTGCCTCTGTTTTGGGTTCACAAATGCTCCGAGCTTCCTGTGGCCGTTTGACACGTCACTTTATTTAGATCCAACATGCGCACAAAACCACAGGGAAACCTTCGAGACTTATACTGCAGAAGGTTTCGGCAATGTGCTGCTGTTTGTGTGGCTTTTTAATGAGTTTTTAAGAGAATGAAGAGTTAAACAAGAAACAGCAAAGCACGTTTATAGGCAGTGATTGAGCATTTAAGAAACCGCACAAAGGTTATTTCATTTTCTCGCGTAATCGTGACATCTTGGTTCTGGTAAATGCTTCACTTTTACTGCAAGATGTATGTTCAGTGTGCATGCTTCTCTTTTATTTACTGAAAGTACAAGCTTAATTTCTTCAGGTTTAATGAGGCTTTGTGGTTTGTTTGTTTTTGAGTTTCTACCACTTGAAAATATAATGTACTGTGTCCTGCAAAGATCTGATTAACATTCTGGTATAGACCGTAGTGCACAATTACAAGACCCCCTAAGACCAGGACTAGACCCCTGAGAGCTGGATTCAGTTCCAGATCAAGGTCTGTCAGTCTGAGAAGCAACTGAATTGGAATTTATGCTAAATTTATTGCAGCGTTCATTTCAGAAACTTCATTCTGAGCTATGAGATTCTGGAAGATTCTCCAACAACTAGTGGTTGAGGTAGTTATCACTTGTCAGAAATTGATCACCATCTTGTAAGAGAGACCCATATAAATGACCTTTGTTTTGAGAGCCACAATAAGGCCAAGTGTATGTTTTGACATAACATTCACTGCAGCTCTCAAATCTATGGAAGCATGTTTCCGCCACTGAATAAAATAGGTCATTCCGACTTTGTATCTCAGAATTTTGACTTTTTTTCCCTCATAATTGCACGTTTATATCTCGCAATTCTGACTTTATAACTCGCAATTTCAAGTTTATATCACAATTCTGACTTTATATCTAGCAATTACGACTTTATATCATGCAATTCTGAGAAAAAAGTCAGAATTGTGAAATAAAGTCACAATTACCCTTTTTTTTTATTCAGTGGCGGAAACTAGCTTCCATATAATTCTCATTCTCCATTATACATAGGCTATTTAAATGTCAATTGCAACACATGAAAATCATTTACCTTTTGCTGCACTACTTTAATCTGAACATGCATTTGAATTAAATATCAGAGCTTTAGTGGAGGGGAAGGTTCTTGGTGAAAAATTACTTAAACTTGGATCTGTTTCTCAACTATTTGCCTTAAAGGGATAGTTCACCCAAACATTATCCCATGATTTACTCACCCTCAAGCCATCTCGGATGTATATGACTGTCTTCTTTCAGACGAACACAATCACAGATATATTTAAAAATATCCTGGATCTTCCAAGCTTTATAATGGTAGTGAATGGGGGGTGTTATTTTGAAGCCCAAAAAAGTGCATCCATCCATCATAAAACGAATCCATACTGTTCCAAAACAGGGGGCATCAAAGCAGGCCATTATAAAGCTTGGAAGCGCCAGGATATTTTAAAATATAACTCCAATTGTGTTCGTCTAAGAGAAGATAGTCATATAGGCTACACCTTGGATGGCTTGAGGGTGAGTAAATCATGGCGATAATTTTCACTTTTGGGTGAACTATCTCTTTAAGGCCCGTTCGCATCAAGTACGATAAATATAAAATTTTAATAATTGTTCTGATTCTATCAGAATAGGGAAGTCCAACTGCAACTTCTAACCATAATGAAACCGTTTAAGGATATTGATGAAATCACTTTTAGAACAATGTTTTCCACCTGATATCGAAAAAAAACAAAAAAAAAAACAGTGACAGCCAATCAGAATCCATCGTGATTCCCGCTTCCCGCTTTAACGTGCTTGAGCATTTAAAGCGGCAGGCGACAAAACTGCCGCGCGATTATAATAAACAGAACGATGTCGTTAGCTGATGTGGACGGCTGCTAATGTAAATGCCGTTAATACTTCTCGTTCTTGGTGTGAACAGTCCTTCGTGGTCCTTTTAATTCTGTCGTTGTCGTTTGGTGAGCTCGACAGACATCACCTGTTATAAAAAAATAAGAGCATACGAGTGCTATGGAATGACATAAATAACAGATTGCTCGTATTTGATTGAGGAAATTATGTTTGTTTGATGTACTGTGAATTTAGGATGGAAGAGAATAGATTGTTGTCCAGTGACATTTGTCATAATCTCAGCATTATGTCCTTGACTCAATTAACTACTGTATTGCTTCTGAACACTTCTGATGTCTAGTTCTGCCGTCATGGAAAGAAAGTCGGGCTTCCTACCAGACGTTTACAGCACACCCCAAAGACCTCCCAGTCGAAATCAGCCTCTGAAGCTTGTGTCATTTCTGCTTTGATAGATTCTTTTGAAGGTTGTTTTTCCATTAGCTTCATAGGAATCTTTGCCACAGGACAATAAAACAAGTACTTAATGAAGCCAACCCATGAAAAAGAGCATTAAAGCAAAACCTCCCAGCAAAGAGATCTGATCAAATTTAAGATAAGACTTGTATCATCTGAACTTTCTTAGACTTTATATAACTTCCAGGGTGACAGACAAAAAAAAAAAACGACAAAAACATTTTTTTAAAAGGTTACATTGGATTGAAAGACGCATTTAATCTTAATTCAGTATGCACTAAGAACTATTTGCCTAAAAAATAATGATCAAAGTTAGACTACTGTGATGCGATGCATTGCACTGCTTACTGCTCAGTATACACATTTCTTAAAGTATGTGAAACCGTAAACATTCAAGAGCAATAAATGTTTCAAACTAATATTCTTTTGTCATATACGTTGTCAACCGCATCATGTTTCATTCAGCAAGTGGCACCCAGTTATCATTGAGGTAATAAAAACTGTTGTTTTAGTCTAATTTTTTGTAAAAATCTGGTAACTTTAATAGTAGTCCTGTCAGATTTCAGCTGCATGTGGAATAGCATACAAACATGCTAGTCTTCTGCATATAGCCTATGCAATGCGCTCAACATGACCTTCCTTTTCCAGTGTGACGAATGAGGCAGAAGTGAGTTATGTCAACA
>CM074434.1:40224000-40261500 GCA_037101425.1 Elopichthys bambusa | reverse complement strand
TGTTATGCCTGATCGGTGTATAGGCAGAGGTTGTGAGTACTAGTAAAGTCCAATAGCAGGAAGATTGTCGCTAGAGGGCGCAAGAACCCAATACGAACACAGCGATATAGTGTTCAGAGCTATGAATGACATACTTTTGAAAACTAGAAATAGGCTATTGATAATACAATAACATGACTATGCATTATTTTATTCTTTTGTATTTTGCAGTTTCGTGCAAATTTAATTGGTTTAAAAGCATTTATAGGCTTTTGTTTATATAGTTCTGGACGCGTGTGATTGTCTGCAGAAGAAGAAGAAAATGTCAGAACAATTGCTGGGGAAAGGAATACACATTTCTAAATACACGTTTTAAGGATAATATGGCAAAGGATTAGAAATGACATTATTAGAGTTTGTTGGGGTTTTTGTGAGTGTTTAACCCCGTATTTATAGCTTGAAACCAATTAATAGAAGCGATTTCAGTATGTATTTTTTTATAAATAAAAGTAGGATATAAATGCGTCGTTTTTCAAACAACAATTCAGTTCCCACAACGGTAAGATTACATGTTAGTCCTTCCGTAAAGAGTGCTTTATTTTTTAAATAAAGATCAACATTAAGATACACAATATCGGTTGCGCGAGATTAAAACTAACACCTTTTTTTCCTTTTTTTTTTTTTTCTAAAGAACGTTAATAAATTCTAGAGAAAAAAGTCAATGAATAATTCGCACTCCTATAAAGAAAAAAGCCTCGTCCTGCTGTTTTTTTTTTTTTTTTTTTTCAGTATATCAAGTTCTGCTTTAATATGAAGCAAGACTGTCTGAACTTTATCTGTAGGCTTCTTGAGTTATAAAGACAAAATTAGTGTTAAATAGTGATTATTAATAGGTTAAAATAGTCATAGCTTAATTAAAATTTGCATTGGCTTTAAATAATGCAGTTTGTTTTTAGCCCTTTAATGGAATTAATGTTATTTGTATATCGTGTTTGAATGAAAATGAATATTATAATATTCTACAATACAAAATAGCCTAAGCTACTAAGCCTCGATAGCGAAAAAATCCTTTAAAATAAATTTATATTCCACTCATCTTTATTAGTTAGTTTATATTTTACTAATCTTTATTTTGTACAAAACACAATAAATAAATAAATAAAAATCTAACCTATACACAAATAAATCAGGTGTGTTTTAGACTATATGTGTGAATCATGAACAATATACATCATTTTTTACTGGGAAAAGATCGTGAACTGTTCAGGAGAAAGTCATATTTATTTCATCTTCAGGACAGAACGTAAATCAGCCTGTCATAATTAGAACAGTGAAGAATACTAATGAGGAAAGTAATAAAGATACAAACTCCCCCTTTCCCTTTCTTTCTTTTTTCCCTCGCAGGTTTATTGCTCTGAGATGTCTGTCTGTGAAATGAATTTGCGCAGATCTGAAACACAAAAGATTCTCCTTATGAATTTTACATGGATATTACGCGGAGAGAGATTAAATCAGCTTTTATCTGGGTCTTTATTAATCATACAGATAATGTCACTTCATGAAGATAAAAGCGGCGCAGTTTCCATCGCAGCTGCGCGAGAAGTGAAATGAGTCTTTGTTAAATATCCGACTCGAGATTATGAATATAGGCCCGATTTCACATACGTTGAATGGTTTGAGAAATTGTTTATGATAAAAGCAATTAAATAATATATGTTAAAAGCGGAGGATCAAATGTAACGAGTTAAAGTAGACTATTATTTAGACACAGACAATTAAAGTTACACTCTGAAAAACGCTGAGTAAAACAACCCAAGTTGGGTTGAAAATGGACAAACCCAGCGATTGGGTTGTTTTAACCCAACTATTGTTTAAAAATGGCTATATGGCTGGCTTAACATGAACCCAAAATAGGTTGGAAATAAAAAAATCAGACACATAATTACTAGAAGCAACAATAAAAATCAAAAGGTGAACATTTATTAATAAGCAATTTAATGTTTGTTTAATTATTATTCATTAAACTTATTGGGTTCATTTTAAGCCAGCCATTTAAACAATCGCTGGGTTTGTCCATATTTAACCCAACTTGGGTTGTTTTCAACCCAGCATTTTTTTTAGAGTGTACATAGTTTTTAATTATAGTCCATGTTTCATAGAAAGCCATTGATTCATATAATCGTAAAATAGAATAGAAATAAAAATTGAGTGTTTTGAGAATTAATTTACGCGCCAATATAGCCTTAGCGATTAGTTTGTTTTGTATCGGTTTATTAGCCTATTTAAAATATTTAGACGAAAACTAGTTTATAGTGTCATTAACGTATCATTTTTTTTTTTTTTTTAGAAATATTTACTATAATATTGTTTGCATCGCCATAATTTATTATAAAGTACTGCTATTTTTTGTCATCGCTACATTGAAATCATCACATTTGAATCTCGCGAATTTTGTGGTCGCTCACTCTACCTGAAAATGTGTCGTTGTTGCCCAAAAGAGATATTTCTACCTGATTTGACCTCTAAAATTACTTAAATTGGCCTAACTTTGTGCGATCCTGTTCGTATTGAATAATAGGCTATTTCTGACTTGAATAATTCAGATAGCCCATTTTAATATGCAACTTATATAGTTTTATGTATAGTGCATGAAGTCCAATAGTAAATAATTGTATTTAAGCTATTTTTAATTGCTTGTCCTCAGAACATCTGGTGCGTGTCTGTGTTGTAGGCGGATCTGCTGTGATCCAGCACCAATAGCATCACATGGAGTTGAGGAGAATGACGCGAGCAGAGGGAGTTCAGCGGCTCCACGGACTCCTCAAGAGGAGCGCAGGACTCTTGAACGCTCAGTGAGGAGCTCGCGGTCACAGCTCACACATACACGCACCTCCCGCGCGCGGCCGCTGGATTACCGGAGCCGTTTCCCGGAGGATCTGACTCCACAAGGCGAAGCGCGCTTGCTTTGCTGGACGTTTTCACACAAGTCCTTGGAAGAAGAACCTCAGAATCAAGCGTCATTTCTCCACACGTATATAAAATACGACGTTTTTGTCGAATAAGCAAAGACAGTTTACTTTTAGTTTCTATCTCGTCACGGTCCGTGTGCAGCAGAAGTCTGGATCGGCTTCTTCTGGACATCGCAACAGGTCACTGTCGAGCTACACATCATCAGAGATGCTGGACGGAATCAAAATTGAAGATCAGTTCAGGACAGGAGCAGAGTCTCTGGCAGTGATGCTCGGTGAGTTTAAATCGAAGTGTCACAAAATGTCGTTAAAATGCAATGACGTCTAAATCAAACTAAAAAAATATTAGTAACACTTTACGGTCTGATTTTGTTAGCATTAAGCTAACATGAACTAACATTGACCAATGTATTTTTAACACATTTATCTTTGTTTACTTTAGTTGGTAAATATCTAGGCTAATTGTTCGTGTTAGTTCTAATGCTAACAAATACAACTTTGGATTTTTTAAATGTAATAGCCTAAATGTTGGAATTAACATTGGCTAATAAATGCTAAAGAAGTATATCCATTGTTAATATTATGAAACCTTATGGTAAAGTGTTACCAAAATATTATTAAATATGACACTAAATGTGCACCTTTTCATGTTTTTACAGCGCTTGTAAATGTCCATAATAGCAGTATACTATTAAAAACGATTTCTACATAGGCCTATATATATATATATATATATATATATATATATATATATATATATATATATATATAATTAATTAGCCTACTATAACAATGACGAGTTATAATAAAAAAAGAGCTTCACAAAATAATTAAATATCACATGTTCGTCATTAGTAGGCTACTATATTGTCAATGGATACTAATGTAAAATGTATTTTGTTGTTGGTGTTGCACCTAAAAACGAACTGATTTTGAGTAAATATCAAATGAAAACGTGGATTTTGTTGTTGTTTGGTTTTCTATATTTTTGCAAAAGAAAAAAAAGAGTTGTATTAGCCTAAATAATAGCGCAGAAAATGTAACATATTTAGGTTAATGGACACATTTTAACAACAGTGTCCAAATATCTGCTGTATTAATTCAGAATTAACGCAGTAAAAGTGTTTTGTCAGATAACATCTAAATTAACTGCTTCTAATGAAGATTTAATAGAACATAATTTAGCATATGTTTTAAATAGCCTAGGCTATTAAATTAAATGTCTGAACCAATTAAGTTTTCCCCAACAGAAGTACTTTTTTAAAGAATCTGAACCGCGCGTTTTTACTTTTATTGCACGTGTAGCCTAGATGTTTTATGGAAATACTATTTTCAGTGTATAAGTAGAAAGCGAGTTCCTATGAATGTGGCATTTATATTTATTATCGCTCGTGTGTTGCAGGTTCAGATTGCGCCCATCAGAGTGTGTGTGAAGGGTGTCACAGACCCATCTCTGACCGCTTCCTCCTGCGCGTGAACGACTGCTCGTGGCACGAGGAGTGTTTGCAGTGCTCGGTGTGTCAGCAGCTTCTCACCATGAGCTGCTACTCCAGAGACCAGAAACTCTACTGCAAACACGACTACCAACAGTAAGAGCTGATTCACTCATCTCCAGTCATGTGTCGTCTTCTGATATCAGTTTGCGTCTCAGAGTATTTTGGTGTGTGTGTGTGAAATTGAATATTTCGAAGCGTTTTTTTGTTTTGTTTTTTTTTCCCCACACGAATTTCAAGGCTAGGCTATAAAATACAGGCCTATTATTTATATTTCGATATTATCAAATAATTGATTGCAAATTATTGTTGTTCTTTGCTGTTACTATTATTATTATTAGGAAATGTTAGCCTATATTTGTGCGCGTATTGTAAAAGCAATAAAGCCTATAGGTTCATTATTTGTTAAAGCACAATAAAAAATAAATCGACCTAAACGTGAGAATTAAGATAATTAGTATAATAAAATTAACTCGAATAAATTATTAATAATAATAATCTTATTCTTAATGCCGTTGTGTGCGCGAGAGTTCAGTGGCGGTCATTATACTCGTCTGCTCTTCAACAGGTTGTTTTGACTTGTCCAAATCCTTTAAAGTCCTCTTCTTCTTCTTCTTCTTCTTCTTCTTCAGTCATCGCGACATTATCGCCTTCAGCGTCTGACGTCACGGCGTCTCATTCGGCAGGACAGCAGCAGGTTTTATAAGCAGAGAGAACTGTGTCGTCATGAATTTATTTGATGCTGGTTGAATCTGTCGCTTTTTTGTAATTTAAAGGTTTTCTTTTTTCACCATTGAGGCCTATATAATAGTCTATTAGGTATTGCTTTTAAATAATATGTACATACTGGGTAAAAAAACAACCCAAGTTGGGTTGAAAGTGGACAAACCCAGTGATTGGGTTAAATGTTTGTCCAACCTGCTGGACAGTTTTATTTAACCCAAATATTGTTTAAAAATGACTATATGACTGGCTTAAAATGAACCTAAAATAGGTTGGAAATTAAAAATCAGACACATAATTACTAGAGGCAATAATAATAATCAAAAGGTGAACATTGTGAACAAATGTTGTAATTGTTTGATTATTATTCATTTAACTTATTAATAAATGTTAACTTCCAACATATTTTGGGTTCATTTTAAGCAAGCAATGCAGTAATTTTTAAACAATAGTTGAGTTAAATAAAACTACCCAACAGGCTGGGGAAACATTTAACCCAACTGCTGGGTTTGTTCATTTTTAACCCAACTTGGGTTGTTTTTAACCCAGCATTTTTTAGAGTGTAGCCTATGATAAATCCTATAGCTTAATAATAAATAATTGCGTCTTTAAGAGTGTTAAATAAATATTATGGAATTTCTCTATTTTGGACGTGTCAAACACCCTGAATTTATCATTTAAAAATTATGATTCATAAAACATCCATTTCTTTTTTTCATTCTACAGATTTGATGTGTTATAGCTAACTTGTTGTATTAAGTTCAGAGATTGTCAACATTTTTCACATGACTTTATCATCACAGATGACAGACAGATAGATAGAACGATAGATAAGACACAGTTTACACAGATATATTTATAACGCAGTTGTAGAATTATATTTATTTGCATCTTTCACTTATATAGGCTAAATTATACATGAATTTTAAACCACTGCAAAATAATACTTTATATTACTCCAGTCAACAAACTATCAGTCCCCCAACTGTATGAAGTGGCTTTAATGGCGTGTTATTTGTCTCTTTCGAAGCAGCATTTATAAAGCAGTGATGAGGTACTTAGTGCTCTTAATTCACACCCGGCCCTGCTTTTTACGGCTCTCATTTAAGAGAGATTAACAAGCACCGCAGACACACTCACACACACACACACACACACACACCTCCACGCTTAACTCGCTCTAATTGACAGACACGCTTGTAATGAGTCGAACAGTAAAGCTCGCTGTGCTGTCACTTATGGAGGTGTCTCCAGATTAAGTAACTCATCCAGTCTGCTGTGATAGTTATTACATTACATTGATTATGTTTAAGTTTAAGTGATAAAACAATAGATATTAGTATTTGGACACTTCATGGTTGCCAAATGTTAGTTGAACATGTTGAATGTGAAGTGCTTGATTTAAGTGAGCACTAGTAGAGGTGTTTTGTGTGCGTTATACTGTCCACAGCAGATGCACATATTCCCCTTGTTTGAGGGCACAGACAGTGATGTAATGTTTTTCAACTGCACGACTGCAGAAACATTCTCAGAATATCACTTGGTATGTTGAAAAAGTCGGAGGCAACATTTTCTAGTTGTATGTTACTGGGAGAGAAAGTGGATTTTCTGGTATTTGTGGTTGAGTTTGTTTGTTATTCAGTGATTTTCAGACAACTGTCTCATCAAGCATCTAAATGTGATTGCTGGAACACGTGCCGTTTCGTGTTGATTTCACACTCGGCTCATGACATGATAAGGCACGCTCAAACTTATGGTTTAAAAGCATATTTTGTTTCTATAATATCCAAGACCATATAGTGATTCTGGATCTAGTCAGTGTTGCTAATTCTATAGAAGTTTCTATAGGAGTGTGTGTGTGTGTGTGTGTGTTTATCCTATGGCTATCTAAATATCTTGATTGGTAAAAATATACAATATAATATAATATAATATAATACACACACACACACACACACACACACACATATATATATATATATATATATATATATGTGTGTGTATAATATAAATATATATATATATATATATATATATATATATATATATATCTATCTTTTGACAGCACTAATATATATATATATATATATATATATATATATATATATATATATATATATATATATATATTATACATTTATACATTTGTTTTCTTTGTGGGTTTGTTGCACATTGCCGTAAAGCAGTTTGTTGATAGGGATTGTGATATTCTGCATGCACAATTTGTTTTTTACTAGAAATGCTCAAAATAACAAGTTTTCCATAAAGTCTGACATGGCAGAAACCCAAACCCAAAGGGGCTGTAAACAGTGCTAGAGAAAAAAATATCTGCCACTTTACAACCACTGGTGGACCCTTAGGAAACATATACATGCACACAAGATTTCTTTCAAAACTCTTTAATGGATTTGACTTGTGTGCTCAATTCATTAAACGGTTTTCGGTCAGGTCTAGCTGTAGTGTTTTGTTGAGCAGGAATTCCTCGACTGCAGCGCTATGAGATCCTGTTCCTCCGAACGGAGCTCTCTCCTCTTTCTATGTTTAGATTCTGATGCTCAGAGAAATATCTCAGATTACAGAAACAACAAACACACTTATTAGCCCTTCAGAAATGATGTGGGAATTAGACGTTTGCTCCTCTATAGCCTGCTCCATCATTGGCCCCTAAAAGTATTTGTTCACTTAAGTCAGAGTTTAAAAACTCCAGTGTCATCATTGCATTAACAAAATATCAAACACATGCTGCACAAGTTGGCTTTTAATAGGCTGGTGTGGCAGTGATTGTTTTTGGTGGGTGGATGGATGACATTTAGTTTTTTATTGCAATGGCATTCTTTAGGTGTGTCGTACGGTTTTGGTATGGTATTTAAAACATTACATAATGTGTAGACGTATTTATGCAGTTAAAATGATATCATCTGATGTGGTGCAGCATATTTGTGTTAAATTATTTACATTAAATTATTTGTGTTTACAGAGAGATTCCTGTTCTACATACTTGACAAATATTTATAATTTATTTTAAGCCTTTTTTTTTTAGAGGAACAGGTCATTTGGTGAGAGTAGAGGCTAATGAAAACTACAGTAAGAGCAGATCAACTCAAATGGGCTGTTTAAGGAACAATAACTAACAAATCAAGGTTTTGCAGTATCCAATAAATGTGATAATAGATGTGTGTGAGCGCAGGCAGAAGCTGAGGGTGTGTTTGTGTGTTTTCTCCTCTGGCTCATCGCGTGTGTGTGAAATCGTTCCCTCTGCACACTGTGGCCTCCTTTGAGAGAGAGTGTGAAATACACACACACACACAACCTCTTTTTCTTTCTTTCTTTCTTTCTTTCTTTCTTTCTTTCTTTCTTTCTTTCTTTCTTTCTTTCTTTCTTTCTTTCAAATATTATTTATTAATGTATACATTTGTATTTATTATTTTCATTTTCTATAACTTCTCTCTCTCTCTATATATATATGCAGTATTTTTGTATTAATATACAAATATTAACAATATTATTTATTCATTTACACATTTGTATTACATATATATGTGTGTGTGTATATATTTATATATATGTATATGCTATATATATATATATATATATATATAATTATAAAAAGTAATTACATGACATTATATATACAATATTTATGTATTAATATATAAATATTGAACATAGTAAAATAATATAAATATTATTTATTAATGTATATATTTGTATTTATTATTTTCATTTTCAGTAACTTATTTATATATATATATGTATGCAGTATTTTTGTATTAATATAGAAATATTAACAATATTATTTATTAATTTATACTTTTGTATTATATATATATATATATATATATATATATATTATAAAATGTAATTATAAGTGTCACATTATATATATGCAGTATTTTTTGTATTTTTTTGTATTAAATATTGAAAATATAAAATAATATAAATATTATTTATTAATTTATACATTCGTATTATATATATACTGTACTATACTATAAAGTCAAGTCACCTTTATAGCACTTTTTACAATTTTACAACTTTTACAATATTACAGCTTTACAGTGATAGCAGGAAAATAATGTGACAAAGTTTGTTTTGGCTGTACAGCATTATATATATATATATATATATATATATATATATATATATATATATATACAATATAGCATACTATTATAATATATTATAATATATTATATATTAATATATATATATATATATATATATATATATATATATATATATATATATATATATATATATATATATATATATAATATAACACACACACACATATATATGTATATATGTGTATATATATATATATATATATATATATATATATATATATATATATATATATATATATATATATGTATGTGTATGTATATATATATATATATATATATGTATATGTATGTATGTATACATACATATCATTAGTGCTGGTTGGAGACTGTGTACATTTAGAACCAAATTTCATCAACTAAGGGACTTTTTCTGAGTTTTGATGTTCTGTTCTCCATAGTAATTGTGGATATTATCAGTGGCTATATGATTCTGTACTTGGATTATTTGGTGTTCCTAAAGTTTTTGCAGAATCCTTTTTGAAACGATTCTGAAACTGGTGTGGCTTTCTACACGTCTCTGTGTTTCGTCTGTCTCTCTGGTTTTCTGGGCAGGAATGTCTGTTCAAACATCACCTCTCGCTGCTGCTGTCACCCAGCTGTGAGGAGAGGTTTGCACAACTCTGTCAAGTGCTTCCACCCAGGTGCTGTGTACCTGCAGGCCTGCTCTCGCACCCTTATCTCACATTCTACCCCTGTGTGGGGAGCAGGGCGCAGTTTTCTTCTTCACTCTGCTGCGCACGGAGCATTTGAGGAGAGAAAGACTCTCAGGAACATGTGAGAGTCCAAGACATGCAGAAACACACGCCATCTCAGCAGCGGTCAATGTGGCACGTCTCACACCAGCACATTCCCCATGATGCCACAGTGCAGAGAGATGTGTAGCATTTGCAACCCATTTTTTACCACTTCTATGAGATCTCTTTAATAATGAAATGGAGCCTATAGAATGCAGTTATGCCCCTAAAATTCAAGATATCAAGGCAAAACTGTATTAAGTTATTGTCTTATATCATATAATATATAATAGGCCTATAACAATATCACACTAGTAACGAATAGCACAAGTGCAAACGTAATAGTAATTTTATACAACAGTTCAATAAAGTTAATATTGTGTTATTTTAGACACCGTATTATGGAGCCCTGCAAATTACATGAAGGAAAAAAAGTAAATCGTGAGCGCGATTATACCATTTCGTTTCCTTGATTTGCTGACTCATGTGCACGATTTACTATTTTGTTCCCTCGATTTATAAATCATGCGCACGATTTACTATTTCGATCCCTCAATTTACTAAATCATGCGCACGATTTACTATTTCGTTCCCTCGATTTACTAAATGTTGCGCACAATTTACTATTTTGTTCCCTCGATTTATAAATCATGCGCACGATTTACTATTTCGTTCCCTCGATTTTCTAAATCTTGTGCACGTTTTATTTTGTTACCTCGATTAGCTAAATTGTGAGCACGATTTACTATTTCGTTCTCTCAATTTACTAAATCTTCCACACGTTTTACTATTTAGTTCCCTCAATTTACTAAATCTTCCACACGTTTTACAATTTTGTTCCCTTGATTTACTAAATCGTGCGTGCGCACGATTTACTATTTCGTTCCCTCGATTTTCTAAATCTTGTGCACGTTTTATTTTGTTACCTCGATTAGCTAAATTGTGAGCACGATTTACTATTTCGTTCTCTCAATTTACTAAATCTTCCACACGTTTTACTATTTAGTTCCCTCAATTTACTAAATCTTCCACACGTTTTACAATTTTGTTCCCTTGATTTACTAAATCGTGCGTGCGCACGATTTACTATTTCGTTCCCTTGATTTGCTAAATCGTGCGCATGTGCGCACGTGACAATGACGATGTTATCTATAAGCCAGAGATGGTGTGCATCTCCCAGCAACATACAGCGGTGTTTAATTTCTGAATGAATCTGTGTTTTGAACGAATCAATCTGGTGAACTAACGATTCAATGGCCCATTGATAAAGAGAGCCATTTACTTCATTCCTGAATGAATCAGCTGTTTGAACGATTCGAATGAATGAATGACTCAATGACTTACTCACTGAGACATTAACTGCCACCTATTGGCAGTTTTAGTTTCTGATTTAGAGTATAATTTCATTAAAAAAAAAAAAAAAAAAATTATATATATATCATATTTCCATATTAATAAAAACCCATTAAACGTATAGTTCACCCAAAAACAAATATTCTGTCATACATTTTTTTTGTCATGTATATTTGATGCTTTTCTCATTTAACACAACAATGACTTTAAATGATCTTTTGGGGGTCATTTCTCAGCCAAATTTGATGTGCGATTAATTCATCTAATTAATCGCACATCAAATTTGGCTGAGAAATTACCCCCAAAAGATTGTGTAATTAATTAAATAAAAAATTTTAATCGCTTGACAGCCCTAATATAGTGCCATATTTAGGTAGAATCAAACATTTCTAATCAAATTATCCCAAGATCAAATAATCTGAGCTGTTATCCACATTCATTTTATACCTTTTTATGTCTCATTTATATATATTTTTTTTACTTTTCCAAAGGAATTTTGGGAGAAAAATCTATGACAAAGTTGACATATCTGAAGACTCCAGTTTGCTGAGTTCTGACAATGCAAACTTTGAGGAATACCTTTTTCGTTTTAGGCCCCCGAACCCCTTCTCCTGCACACCACCCAGATTCCCTCTGTCTTTCTTGTGGTCTCTTCTTCTTATAATGGGATTAGCAGTATGACCCCTGCGTTTCCACCCCGGCTGTAGAGTTGAGCTCCACACTTTTATCACTGACTGTGACACTGAGCTCCCCTGTCGCTTTGTGCCCACCGGAAGCCTGTTACCTAATCCACTTATTCGTGTGGAGAATGAGGGCAAAGAAAGAGTCGATGGAACAATATGGAATGGAAGAGGAGGGACTCGGGAAGAGAGCCCCTGCGACTCTGTTCCTAAACCAAATAAGAGAACATGAGATTGATATTATGAGGCTTTAGATGCACACATGTGTGTTTAAGTTGCCTTTTGTTTATCAGCACTAGACACAGATTTGAGCGTGCAGGCTGTCACATTTATTGCACCATTTAAGGACAATAAAATGTCACTGTAATGAAGAAGCTAATCTTTTAATGCCACTTAAAGCTTTCAATATTCTCATTTTTAAAGAGTTTTGGAGGTTTCTGTAAAGACTTGGTTGTGTTTAGATGTCTTTATAAGTGTGATAAATCGGAGCATGCAAACATCAAGCAAACACGGCTCTCTGGAGAACCTGGTTCTCATTGGCCAATCACTCCAATTACTTTGCATTTCTTTGCTTAATGAGCTCTGAACTATATAATTGAAAGTGGTCCCAAACAAACAATTTGCTACATAGTTTTATAGTTGCTAGTCTCTTATATCTCTCCGTGCTCACTGTGTGAAGCATAATGAAATAATTACAACTCGCATTTATTTATTTATTTAACAAATTTATATAACATTTATTTATTTAACAAATTTAGTTTATTCATTTAACATTTTTATATAACATGTTCATTTATTTATTTATTTAACAATTTTGTTTATTTATTTAACATTTTTATATAATTTTATTATGTATTTAGTTAGTTAGTAGCCATACAAGTCCTGATCGCCATTTATTTATTTAACAATTTTGTTTATTTACATTTTATATTACATTTATTTATTTAGTTCATTAGTAGCCATACAAGCCTGGGCCCTGATCACCATTTTATTTAATTATTTATTTTGTGATAATGGTGCAATCCATTACATAGTGTTGTTCTAGCTTAATACATATTGTGCATTGTTATAAACACCACATTTAACCATCTAAAGATTACCAAGGCTTTATAAAAGCCTTTGAAATTAGTATAAATTAGTTTAGGCACACAAAAACATCTTTTTATGACTATGAATAATGAATAAGTGCTCATAATTTGCAGATGCTTCACCATGTGAGATTTTTTAATTCACCTGTACAGTTTAATCAAACAGAACCTGTCTTATACATTACTGGTCGTAAGATGCATCTTTGTGTTGCTTTGCTGTCCTCCTGTCCTGCGTAGAAAATCGATCTCAGAGCAGGTGTATTCCAGCATCCGCGGCCCTTTATTTACTCAGCCAACTGTTGTTGGACGTCTGTTAAACAGATGGAGTGAGACGAAGCTCATTATCTCGAGCTCAGGTGCACAACAGCCTCCCCTTGTTTTGACCTCCAGTGGGTCAGAACTAATGTGGGGGTGACAGGTGGCCTGCAGGAGACCACATTCCGTTACACTTCTGAGCTTCCTCAACCATCCCGTCTCACAACACACAAGACTTTCATCAATATCAGGCCTGGTTTTCACAAGTCTGTCCCACCAAATTGCTAGGGTGTTCGTGCAGTATCTGTTTCAGTAATGTGACTTTTCCCGCTCATCATCCATATTTACGACCTTTGTAAGTTTCTTCTGCTCACCAAGGCTGCATTTATTTGATCAAAAATACAGTAAAAACAGTAATATTGTGAAATATTTTTTACAATTTAAAAGAACTGTTTTCTGTTTGAATATATTGTAAAATGTAATTTATTCCTGTGATCAAAGCTGAATTTTCAGCATCATTACTCCAGTCTTCAGTGTCACATGATTCTTCAGAAATCATTCTAATATGCTGATTTGCTGCTTAAGAAAAAAGCTGAAAACGGCTTTATATTTTATTGGAAACCATAATGCATGTTTTTTTGTTTTTTTTCCCAGGATGGAATATAAAGTTGAAAATGAAAAGTTAGAAATCTTTTGTAAGATTATGTCTTTACTGATTTATATTACAAACCTAAACCTTTTAAATGGTAGTGAATCAAATCCAATGATCAACGTTTTCTCTGTTGATATGTTTTTGAATTCATCACCATTACTTTGCCCCATTGATGTTAACAAATATAGTGGGTTAATGTAAGACATCATGTGACTAAAACAAATGAATACTAATACATTTAAATGTTTTAAAGGGTTAGTTCACCCAAAAATGAAATTCTATCATTAATTAATCACCCTCATTTCGTCCCAAACCCGTGAGACCTTCGTTCATCTTCAGATATTTAAGATATTTTTGATGAAATCCAAGGGTTTCTGAAGCACACATAGGCAGCAACGTCATTGCACCTTTTGAGGTCCAGAAAGGTACTAAAGACATTGTTAAAATAGTCAACTTGACTGCAGTGGTTCAACCTTAATGTTATGAAGTGACGAGAATACTTTTTGTGCGCAAAAACAAAACAAAAAATAGCAACTTTATTCAACGTTCTGGAAGCGCTGAACTGCGTTTACTATGTCAACAGCGTAGGAGAATGACAGGGAAGAGAATAAATTGTTAAAGCTGCTTTTGACTATGGGTGAATCTCCAGTTGTCACTGATGATTGTCCTTTGGACCTTTCTGGATTACAATCCACCATCAAAATGATAAGTTTAATTATTCTAGCTGCTGTGAGAAAAGGCTATGAATTCACATGCAATATAGCCTACTAGCTGGGACTCGTTCATGTAAACAGACGTGACGTAATGACGCAAAGACGAACAGCTGCATGCTCGAATTTCTCGCGGAAAGCCACCAGTACCACCCGAATTATAAAACATTATTACAAGTTTACCGTTGTGAATCGGGCTAAGGTAAGAAGATAGTTTTGAACACTGGCTGGTTGTGTACTTGCTCAAAAATTGGATAAATTTTAGTTATGGAGTGCAGCTTTAAATAAAGTATTTTTGTTTTGTTTATACGCACAAAAAGTATTCTCGTCGCTTCATAACATTAAGGTTGAACCACTGCAGTCACATGGACTATTTTAACAATGTGTTTACTACCTTAAAAAGGTGCAATAATGTTACTGCCTATGGGTGGCTCACAAACCTCTCGGATTTCATCAAAAATATCTTAATTGGGGTTCAGAAGATGAACGAAGGTCTTACGGGTTTGAAACGACATGAGGGTAAGTAATTAATGACAGAAATTTCATTTTTGGGTGAACTAACCCTTAAAAAACATTTTTACTACCACTTAATGTGCAACGTAAAATCTGTAACCTGAATGAAACCGGTTGGTAACCACTACCTTAAACTTTCAAACCATTCCCACGCCTCTTATTTGAGTAGTTAAAAAATGATCTGCTTTTAATATTCTAATGTAACGAAAGGCTTATTTAAAAAGTTAATTCCCTAATCAGAGGGAAAATCTTGAGCCGTTTCAATACAAGTCTTTTTATGCCCACTGTTCGAACACTTTATAACTCTCCTGCAAACGAGGAGGCAAGCAGGGGCGTCACATTGTAAAAACCAAGCGCTCAGTTTTATTAGAAACCGCTCCCTGTCTATCAAAGGGATCAGGCCGTCCAGGGCCGTGTATCCGGGTGTAAATCCAGGATCCCGGGCACAGCGGGCCGCCAAGACCTCTAAACACGCTTCAGCTCCTGTGAGTTTGTGGAGACGAGGAGGAGGTGGCGTAAGTAAACCGCAGCCTTCACTCTACCATAGCTGATGAGTGGCTGCAAAAACAACACTCGGTGGGAAGTGTGCTACGGATTGTGTTTCATGCCTCCCGTGCAAAGACCCACGCAATACTTTCCTCTCCTCCCTCGCGCCGATGCTCCTTCAGCTCAAGGTGATTTGTAATCTGGTTTTCCTGACCCTGAAGGAGCTTCAAACAGAACAATCTTGGCCGGGATAGGAGGGTTTGGGATGCATGGAGGTGATGACAGCCGGCAGTGTGCCGAACTTTAAACTTCTCTATCGACACTCAGCAGCATCTCAAAGTCTCCATTTGTACTCTATTTAATCTAATTTTTGTCTTGGTGAAACAGTTTAAAACCCTTACTTTTAAGAGTGTAAATGAATTAGAACTGTTTTTCAGATGTTTCTCCTGAGAAAAGGAGCTTAGTAATCTCATATGTGTCTCGTCTAGAGTTCCAGAATAGAAAATTTTCACATCCAGCGCCCACGTTGTTTAAATAGCAAATGCATTCGCGGCCATCTGTTCACCCATGGACGTGCTGGTCTGAAAACGAGGTGTGTTCAGGTGCATTGTTGGCGTGTTGCTATTTTGAGGAACTGAAAACGACTGCCCCATTGACCAACTGAAACCTAGTCTAAAGTCAATGGAGAAATATATATTTTTTTTGTTATTTAAAGGGTGCGTTAGTAATATGCGGCTATAGGCGGGTGCACAATGCGCGTACACTCTGTACACACACGTACACACACACAGCGACACGCGGCAGCACAACAACATTTTTAAATGTTAAAAATAAGAGGATTCCTCTCTCTGGAGAAGCGTTCAGTTTTTTTGTGTGCATTTGTGTTAACTTCTAGGCCACAGCTCCATTGTAATCAAGATCATTTTGTTAATTTTCAAATTATAAAATGTTATTTAAAAACATTTTTCAAAAAATTAAAGATCTTTAAACAAGTCCAATTTCCATTTTAAATAACTTAAATAACTATTTCAAATAAATGCTGTTCTTTTGAGCTTTCTATTAATCAACAAATCCTGAAAAATGTATCATAGTTTCCACAAAAATATGTTTTCAACATTGATAATAGTAATAAATGTTTCTTGAGCAGCAAATCAGCATATTAGAATGATTTCTGAAGGATCATGTGACACTGAAGACTGGAGTAATGATGCTGAAAATTCAGCTTTGATCACAGGAATAAATTATAGTTTACAATATATTCACATAGAAAACAGTTATTTTAAATTGTAATAATATTTCCCAATATTTATGTTTTTTTTTGATCAAATAAAGGCAGCCTTGGTGAGGAGAAGAGACCGACCTGAAACTTTTAAACAATAGTGTGTATACAAAATATACAGAAAAATTTGGCGATACTGGGCACTAAAACTAAGAAATATGAGACTAGTTTGAGATTGGTGGGCTTATCTTCTCTTTGTATGCTGTGTGATTCATCGTCATGCTCCATGACTGCTGTTGCACAAGCTTTGAGGGTAAATCTTGTTGATTTAGGGTCTTTTGGCGCACTCTTCTTCTCCTGTTCTCCATGACCTTACAACACCTCGCAGTGTAAGGGGATTGCCTGGTACCGATGACCAACTCAAAGTAGGGCATGTCTTCCTCCTCAGCGGCCCAGAAATAGCCTGTAACTTCCCTCTGCTAAATTTGAAGGTTGTGCGTCAAAACTGATACATGCAATCGAAAGTCAGTGGACTTTTTTGACACCAGCCCACTCCTGAGTAAACCTCTTTAACCATTGCTACAGAACGCTTTAAAAATGTAGACAGGATCATGTGACTTCACTGAAGGGTTCTGTGTGCTTTTGTTTTTGCGCTCGTTGTGTACAATCAGCATCATGCTGAAATGGACACAAACATCCATGGTCATAAGAACTTTACATGCAGTTCTAACTATAAATCAGGTGTTGTCAAGGTAGTGTGTGAGTTTTTAATGGTATTTGAATACAGTCCAATATTTGTCTATTTCCCAACATGTTCTCGAGAACATACTGTTGCCTGGTGAGATGCTAGAAGAGAAATTGACTACAGTTGAACAGCTAAGTGCACCATTCAAGTGAATTAAGACTTCAATTGCTGAATTTGAATCAAATTTTAATTAATGTAGTAAAGAGGATGCAAAATTGCTATTTGAATTTGAATGTAAGGAAGAAGTCTTGGAAATTGAAATTGGATGGATGGATGGACGGACAGATAGACAAGTGGATGGATGGATGGACTGACAGACAAACGGATGGACGAATGGATGGATGGACGGATGGACGGATGGACGGATGGATGGATGGATGGACGGAAGGATGGATGGATGGATGGACGGATAGATGGACGGACTGACGGACAGATAGACAGGCGGATGGACAGACTGACGGACGGATGGTTGGATGGATGGTTGGATGGATGGTTGGATGGATGGATGGTTGGATGGACGGATGGATGGACGGATGGATGGACAGACGGACTGACAGACGGACTGACAGACTAATGGATGGATGGATGGATAGAGGGATGGATGGATAGACGGACGGATGGATGGACGGACTGATGGACAGATGAACGGACGGATGGATGGACGGACGGACAGATAGACAGGTGGATGGATGGATGGATGGATGGGTGGATGGATGGATGGATGGATGGGTGGATGGATGGGTGGATGGATGGGTGGATGGATGGGTGGATGGATGGATGGATGGATGGATGGATGGGTGGATGGGTGGATGGGTAGATGGACGGACAGACAGATGGATGGACGAACAGATGGATATACAGACGGATAGATAGATAGATAGATAGATAGATAGATAGATAGATAGATTGTATTATTAGTATTAATATACTGAATTAGCATTTATTTTATTTTTTTTCATTTTTAAGTTTTAGTAATTCTGTTACACTCTTTTGCTATTTTTATTAATTTTTGAATCTATTTTATTTTAGTTAGTTGCCAAGGCAAAATAAACAAACAAATATATATATAATGTATTTATTTACATTAATTAAGTTCAAAGGAAGCCAATTCTTCAGTTCTGAATTTTGCAAAACCTTGACAACTACACACTTAGTGCCCAGTTGCAAAAAACTCCTTAAAACCACATAAACCAAGGGTTTTCTTAACTTAAGGACTTTCTTGCAGCAGCTTTCCAGCTCATAAAGTCTTCATTCCCTAAGGCCGTGGCACTTCTCTCCTCAAAGAAAGCTGCTGGAGGCCACTCGCGGCCCCATCCTTCTTCAGCCATGGTGCTGTAGCTGCTGGTCACCAAGCCCTGCTGGCAGAGGTCACCCGGGCTCTCCGCCGGCCACGGGCCCTGCTCGGGTTTGTCTCTGCTCGGTAGTGGGTCCAGGCTGGAGGTCTGAGAGAAGAAAGCAAGGCAGACTCCCTCCCCAGGCCGCAGCTCGTAACCTGAGCCCCGCTCTAGCCTTCTGCTCCCAGCAGGGGCTTCAGCATCGCGCTTTGAGCGAGCTGGATGGAGGCGCTTTGGGGAGATGTGCGGAGACCTGCCACTGTGCGTGGCGCCTGTGTGATGCTCGGGGGCTGATCTCAGGTCTGTGCGGCACATGGTTTGGGTCAGTTCCTTCCCACTATCTTAACCAGCAGCATCCACATCAAAGCATCTTTAGTTAGGTCATCACATGCAGCTTACGGTATGAAGACAGCTTGTCATAACGTGATCTCTTAGCTGTTTTAAGGCAAGACACTACAGGCATTTGGCTTTTTTATAATGTGTTGTTTCAGACTACATAAATACATTTTGGATGCAAAAATACAAAAGTGTTTATTTTATTGCACTTTATCTATCTGCGTCTGTGGATTTCGATTGGAATACATATCTTTAAAGGCTGTGAGGTTTTTTTTTTTTTTCTCCAGAAATCTCCACTTCAGCAGCTTCACATACACCAAACTTTAAAGGGGTGATCATACTATAAGTCAGTCCAAAAACAGCTTTTATTGAAACCAAGCCCAGATAACAACGACTTGTGGAATATGCCTATTTATGATGACAGATAGGTGAAAGACCACCTCTGCAGAAGATCAACGCCTACTTCTACATCATTACCACTGTAGCCCCGCCCACTGTCATTTTGGAATAAGATCGCGTGGGTGTTCATGTAAGGGATTAGATTGTGCAGTTCTACTGTCTTATTCTCTCTCAGCATTGATATCTGATGCAAAGCGTATGCTATATGAGTAGCACGAGGGGTTTTTAGTGCATTCATTACTATATAATATTCATGAAGTGAGACATCGCTATTAAAGGATATAGCGAGCGCTTCTCCCACACATCCCACCAGAATTTTCGGAACAGTTTAAATCTATTTGTGGTGGTCAATGTTGGAACAAAAGTGGGTCCACCTCATCTATAAGCAAGGACCAAAATAAAGCAATTTAATTTGAATTATTATAGTTTCTGGAATTAAAAAATCAACTTTAAAATCGTAAAAAAAAAAAAAAAAAATTTCTCCCAGCCCTAAATAACATGCGTGACGCTAACACTGAAGTGATGAACTTGCCTTTGAAGAGTGCAAAATGTTTAAAAAACACTTTTGCTGCATAACCTTCCTTCTGACGCTGGATTTGCAGAGAGACTGAAATTAAGAAACAATGCTGTGCCTTCTTGGATCTGACAGGAACGGCAGTAACAGAGTAAAAAAGTTTTCAAAGAACGCTCCCTTTACAATCACTGGAGCTGTCAATCAAACAGCACGTGTTTATCAGTTCTGGACTCCCTGTTGAAATCAACTAATCTCTTAGTTACATCGCGTTTGCACTGTTAGTTATGAAAGCATTCGTTAGCGTGCAGAAATTGAGATCACCGCTTTCATGCGCTCAACAACATGTCTATGATCGGCTGCGATGTTCATCACTGCAACCTTTCATGCCACGATCTAAATGTAATGCTATAATCAACACTTTTTACGATTAGTTAACCTTGAGAGCTGTAATTTTAAAAACGTGCTAAAAGTTTTCGAGAGAGTTAAACATGTAATACTTAGCTATTTCATATGCAAAGACATCAGCCAATCAGAGCAGTGGGCGTTTACACTGAAGTCTCACAGCAGACACGCCCCTTAAAACAGAGCGTTCAGGCTAAAATCAGGGTAGGAAAAATGCCTTTTATTTCTATATTATGGCAATTTTTGATCACCCCAGGAAACATTATAAAATAATGCAGTTCATGACTTCTTTAACTAAATTCTGATGGTCTGCAATTATTCCATAGAAAATAGGAATTGTCAATTTTGATTTCATGGTCACTTTAAAGGGATAGATTACCTAAATCTGAAAAATCATCCTATTCAAATTTTTCATGAGGTGTGTATATTTAACTTTTGTTCACAAATGAATAAGGCTGATATGGTTTTAAAGCTATTGTTATGCAGTTTTTGCTCTTAAATTTCTAAAACCTTGTGTTGACATGCACTCAAAAGTATCCTCATTATTGCAAGCCAGCTAAGACACGTTTTCAGGCTTCAGTAATTATATCTAGACATCAGCGATCATTGCCGTTGATTCACTATACAACATTGATCCATTTTTTTCGACTGAATAAACACCACAGCTTTGACAGTGCGGTTGAACTTTGCTCCCCAAGATGGATAATTCAATTTCCTTTTGTTATTGTTTTTATGCTGATACAGTATCCAGTTGCTTCCTTGTCTTGTGTCTCCCAAAAATATTTTCCTTTGACCTCGCTGTAGTTTATAGCCTCCGCCCCTCATGGTGTCTGTCCCAGATTTATGCTGTTGTTCTTATACGTGCTTTCTTGTCATTATAAATCGTAGTGTTTTCGATGATGTTCCACTCTCAAGCTCCTGGCACCTCAGTGCTCAGTATTACTGGTATTACTCACTCACTTTTTTTGAATGTTTGCGTTAGTTTTTTGGTTTAGTTTGGTACCAATGTTTAGTTTGATTCCGCATCCCTTTCAGCATAAAGTCATCCTACGCACGCGTCAGATTTGATCTTTAACGTTTCTGGAATCTCATGAAACCTGTTAAGAACTTGTTCTGGTTGTATTAAAAATAAATAAATAAATAAATAAGAAAATAAATTTAGCTGAAATTAAATAATGCTGATTGATTTATTTATCTATTTATTTCATTTTTAAAAACTTGTATTTATTTTTATTTATTTTCATGACTGTTAAGCACATTTCCCCCCAAAATGCAATGGAAAAAAAGTCTAGTTTTCAGTACTGCAATGCCTTCATTAAATTTAAAATTTGACTTATTACTGTAATTCCATACCTTTTACTGATTTACAGTAAGGAAAATTACAAAAAAAAAAAAATACAATGATTTTATTTTTTAAAAAAAACAACAACTAATAAATTATTTATTATATATTTATTTTCATGAATATCAAGCACATTTATAAATTAATAAAAATATTAAAATGTATAATTATGTATAAATATTTTACAGTTTAAATATTTTATTATTCTTCATTATTATTAATTTATAATATATTGCTTTTCTGTACATTAGTCTTGCATTACAGTAATATGAATTCAAGGGGGAAAATGTTTAATTGTCATGAAAATAATGTCACAATGCAAAGGTCCTAAAAATAAGATTTTTTTTATGTGTGTTTACAGTAAGTGTGTTTTTTGCTGTCAGCACTAGGGTGAGAAGAGTGGCTGAGACGGGTTATAGAGTTGGAGTGTGACCGCATGATATTTTCTTGCCATGCCACATACCAACCATGTAATTCTGCTGAATTACAGTTTTAGTTCAGCACAGAAGCAGTATATTCCCTAGAAACCGGTTGTAGGAGTTTATCATGTATAATCATACAATGAATATTAGCATTAGAGCCTTCTGCTGGTCATACTGATAATGGCTGGCTGCATAAATGTTTATTGGAGTCATTTGTTGGTTTTTATCTTTTTCATATGCATTATTTATATGAATATATAACATTGTTTTATGTTTTATGGCTATTTCATTGTGATTTTTCTTTTAATGTTACATTAAAGGATTAGTTCACTTCAGAATTAAAATTTCCTGATAATTTAACTCACCCCCATGTCATCCAAGATGTTCATGTCTGTCTTTCTTCAGTCGAAAAGAAAATATTTTTTGAGGAAAATATTCCAGGATTTTTCTCCATATAGTGGACTTCACTGGGGTCCAAATGTCAGTTTCAGTGCAGCTTCAAAGAGCTCTACACGATCCCAGACGAGGAATAAGGGTCTTATCTAGTGAAATGATCGGTCATTTTCTAAAAAAAAAAAAAAAAAAAAAAAAAAAAAAAAAAAAAAAAAAAAAGTATATACTTTTTAACCACAAATGCTCATCTCGCACTGCTCTGAGATGTGCCACGCATTATGTAATCACGTTGGAAAGGTCGTGATGCGTGATGTAGGCGGAAGTACCGATCCAGTGTCTACAAAGCAAATGCACAAAGACTTTTTAGAAAATGGCCGATTGTTTCACTAGATAAGACTCTTATTCCTCGTTTGGGATCATGTAGAGCTCTTTGAAGCTGCACTGAAACTGACATTTGGACCTTCAACCCATTGAACCCCAGTGAAGTCCACTATATGGAGAAAAATCTTGGAAAGTTTTCCTCAAAAAGTGGAGTTTTGTATATTTTTGCCTTCTGAAATTTACAATGGCTATCGATTTATAAAACTATAAAAATCTAAAATGTTCTGCATCTGATACTTTCAGCATGAGTGAAATGTAACCGCCCGTAAACATCCTCCATCACGAGACATTCTTGGACCGACAGCTAAGCCTCTGCAGACTCTTCCCCCCGATGGGACTTCCGTCTCGACGTCTGGAGCAGGGCAGCGCAGCACTTAAAGTGTCCGAAAGAAACAGGCGTTTATGGGGTAGATTCATAACGGCTTTAAGGATCAAAGTCTCATCTGAGGGAGTGTGTGAAACAAACACAAACGGCAGCCGTCTGACATTACTGCACACATTTATGGGGCATCTCTGGGAGGGAGAGCGTGTTGTGGAGAAAAATAACGTTTGTTGAATTAATTCATTATTTTTATTACCGAGCAAGCAAATTAGAACCAGACTGGAAACTGGTACAGAGAAAGAGAAATGTCAAGCTTTTGTACCATGTGTTTTTCTTTTACCATAATTCAGTATCACATACAATACACTGAATATATATATATAATAACTGATCTCATATTATTTATTATATTATTTGATATCTGAAGAGAAAGTAAACACTGGACACAAGTCTGACAGTAACTCTGATTGTTTAAATATGTATTTAACTGTATTTGCATGGGACGGTGTGTTGTTGTAGAGTCAGATGAATGCTTCGCTCCAGAGCGCTGAGACTTGACAAGGAAAATTTGTCACCTAAGGCTCATAAGAGACAGGGCGCTTTATTTCCAAGAGCTAATATTGTGGTTGTGCGTGTGTGTGTGTGTGTGTGTGTATACACTATGACACTGCAGATGGGGGTAATATCAGCTGGTGGGTTTGCAGTCAGTACCCAGGGGGATGTCAAATCTCAGAGTTACATCTTCAGGGAGGGTTGAATATACACACACACACACACACACACACACACACACACACACACACACACACACACACATACTTGTATATGTGATTTACGGGGACTCTCCATAGACGTAATGGTTTTTATACTGTACAAACTGTATATTCTGTCCCCCTACACTACCCCATCACAGGAAACTCTCTGCATTTTTTGAATAATAATAATAAAAAAAACTTTAGTATGTTTAAGCCTTTTTTTATGTTGTAATACCCATGTCATTGTCATAAACCATGTATACAAGAACACACACACAAACCTACCTGTCTATCGTTCTGTCATTCTTTCTATCTATTGTTCTGTCATTTTATCTGTCGTTCTATCTATCATTCTGTCGTTCTATCTATATCTGTCTATCTATCTATCTATCTATCTATCTATCTATCATTCTATCATTCTTTCTTTCTATCTATCGTTCTATCATTCTGTCGTTCTATCTATATCGTTCTGTCGTTCTATCTATCTATCTGTCTTTCTATCGTTCTGTCGTTCTTTCTATTGTTCTGGCATTCTATTTATTTATTTATTTATTTATCTATCTATTTATCTATCTATTTATCTATCTATTTATCTATCTATTTATCTATCTATTTATCTATCTATTTATCTATCTATCATTCTGTCGTTCTTTCTATCTGTCCTTCTGTCCTTCTGTCGTTCTTTCTATCTGTCCTTCTGTCCTTCTGTCGTTCTTTCTATCTGTCCTTCTGTCCTTCTGTCGTTCTTTCTATCTGTCCTTCTGTCGTTCTTTCTATCTGTCCTTCTGTCCTTCTGTCGTTCTTTCTATCTGTCCTTCTGTCGTTCTTTCTATCTGTCCTTCTGTCGTTCTTTCTATCTGTCCTTCTGTCGTTCTACAGTATCTTTCTATGTATCGTTCTGTCGTTCTTTCTATCTATCCTTCTGTCGTTCTATCTATCTATCTATCTGTCGTTCTACAGTATCTTTCTATGTATCGTTCTGTCATCCTATCTATCGTTCTGTCGTTCTTTCTATCTGTCCTTCTGTCGTTCTTTCTATCTGTCCTTCTGTCGTTCTTTCTATCTGTCCTTCTGTCGTTCTTTCTATCTGTCCTTCTGTCGTTCTTTCTATCTGTCCTTCTGTCGTTCTACAGTATCTTTCTATGTATCGTTCTGTCGTTCTTTCTATGTATCGTTCTGTCGTTCTTTCTATCTGTCCTTCTGTCGTTCTTTCTATCTGTCCTTCTGTCGTTCTTTCTATCTGTCCTTCTGTCGTTCTACAGTATCTTTCTATCTATCCTTCTGTCGTTCTTTCTATCTATCATTCTGTCGTTCTATCTATCTATCTATCTGTCGTTCTACAGTATCTTTCTATGTATCGTTCTGTCGTTCTTTCTATCTATCCTTCTGTCGTTCTTTCTATCTATCCTTCTGTCGTTCTTTCTATCTGTCCTTCTGTCGTTCTTTCTATCTATCCTTCTGTCGTTCTTTCTATCTATCATTCTGTGGTTCTATCTATCTGTCGTTCTACAGTATCTTTCTATGTATCGTTCTGTTGTTCTATCTATCTCTCTATTTATCTATCTATCGTTCTGTCATTCTATGTGTCATCTATGTATCTGTCTCTGTTGTTTTATATATCAGTCTGTCTGTTTATTATTCTGTCATTTTATATGTCAGTCTGTCTATCTTTCTATCATTCTATCTATCATTCTGTTTTTTTCTTTTTCTTTTCTAATCTTTTTTCTTTTCTTTCTTTTTTTTCTTTTCTTATTCTTTTCTTTTTGTTTGCTTTCCTGTTTTTAATTTTTTTTATGTCTTTTTCTTTTCTTCTCTCCTCTTTTTCACTGTGCTCAATCATTTTATCTGTGCTGTGGGCTCCTGCAGGAACCCAAGCAGCCATTTAGCAGTTTTCAGATGGCTGAGGCCCTCAGGGAAACTCTTCCTCCCAGACACTCTCTTTATTAACTCTCTGCCTCTTTATGTGTGTGTGTGTGTGTGTGTGTGTGTGTAAGAGAGACAGTGATTTGGGGGAAAGACATCGGCCCGTCGTGTAACAGTAATTACTCCATTGATATTCCACTTGCAATAACCCAGCGGTGGCTCATTTGCATAAACTCTGCTCACTAGTGGGGGAGACGAATGCACGTAATTTCATTCAGACCCCACTGCACGTCTCTGTCTCTCCGTCCCTCTTATGCTCCATGTCTCCAGAAGCAGCATGACAAAACTAGAGAAATTGACCTGAATGACGCCTGTGCATCACACTTGGCAGTTTACCCACAAAAGCACAAAAAACAATAACTCTGATAGTCACAATGCAATGCAATCATCAAGCTCCACTGGAGGGACAGGCCTCCTGGCTTCCATGTCATATCACTCACACCTGAGGAGCTTGAAAGCAAACACATTTTTTGGGGGGGGGGTTCTTCAAAGCACCGAAAGCACAAAGGGGCCGTTCTCTCTCCCGTTAGCACAATTTAACCTGTTTGCACCTGACTCAGTGGGGGAATAGCACACATAGCTCTGAGGATTAGATTCTCAGGCTCAGATTCAGTCTTCGTGCAGACATGTGGAGGTAGTGAGGTTAGTCTCCTGGGTTCATTATAGCCGTGACACAGGCATTTTCTAATCTGGACCCAACATGAGGCCGGGGTCCCTGAGGCCACAGTGTGATCAACACCTACACACACAGACACTGGTGAGTAATGACATATTCAAATTGCAAAATGATAGAAACAGAAAGAACAAAATATATATGTGTGCGTATATATATTATATTTGTGTCTGTGAAGTTTCAGCTCAAAATACCCCACAGATCATTTATTATAGCTTGTAAAATGTCCCCCCTATTTGGGTGTGAGCAAAAACACACAGTTTTTGTGCGTCCCTTTAAATGCAAATAAGCTGCTGCTCCCGGCTCCCTTTCCAGAAGAGGGCGGAGCTCTAAGAGCTCACGCTTCGGTTGCTCATCAACAACAAAGCTGGAGAATCTCACGCAACCAAAATGAGGATTGTCAGTAACAGTGTTCAGCCTTACATTGTTCAAACCGGAGTCGGACATTGATGGAGAGACTCAGGAAGAAGTTACAACTTTTAGAATTAAACTGGACGTTTCTGAATGGTTAGTGGATGAATTTATGTAGTTGCTGTGGAGTTGATTCAACTCATCGACTAGCATGTGCTGGCAAACCAGCATTTTGACATTATTTTGTACATATTTGACTTTTTCAGCGCAATAAGCAGCAAAAAACAAAAAATTTTAGTACTGAGAGGTGGCTTTATCTGTGCGTATTTTGCGTGTGAGCACAATATCTGTGTGAATTAGTAAAATTATGCGCAATACACGCAATCCCACAACGATAGATATATATATTTTCTTTGATATTTTGAATGTAATGCATTGACATTCAAACAGTTTTCATCTTTGGGGTCACTTTATTTGTGCCTTTATGTGCTGGAGTGTGTGCTAGTCATTTCTCTACCACAATATTTGACTGGGTAAGTGGGCATGAAACTCTCTTTATCAGATTTGAGTGAGCGAGAGCTATCATCTGCGTCTGCGGTGGTTAGCCCCGCTCGGCTTTATGATATCTTTTGGCTGAGACAATTTACTTCTTCCATGCCAATAATGCCATTACGGTATTAGATGCGTCAGATAAGGCCGTGTCATTTCAGCGAGCCGTGAGTAAGAGATCCATCCGTTCACGACAGCACTGCACTTAAGGCATTCATTCCTACATGGAAATGTTTTCCTGTGAACTGGGGAGAGTAGAACTGGTTCAAGCTGTTTCCCTCGTTGGCTTGTTTTAGAGCCACAGGCAGTTGAGGATTTGCTTGTGTTGGACTTACGTGAGTTTCCACTTCTTAACGTTACTGTCATACTGTACATGCTGCGGAGCTGCATAAGGCCTCAGAGTCTGTAACATGTGATGATTGTGCCAAGATATGAATGATTGTTTTTGTATAGCTTTATAAAAAGCTGTTTTAAAAGGTCATATGTTGGAAAAGGATGTTTCTTACTCTGTTGAAATACAATTGAACAATTGAATATGTTATGTACACGTGAGAATTCTTTAATATATTTCATTCTAAGGATTAGAGTTCGGAAAATGATTATGTAAAATGTATATATGTTTGTATGTGTGTGTATATATTCTGTTTAGATAGATGGATAGTAATTAAGTAAGTAAGTACCTGGTTGGACAACCTTTTGCCTTCAGAAGTGCCCTAATTCCTTGTGTCAGATTTAACAAAGTGCTGGAAACATTCCTCAGAGATTTTGGTCCATATTGTCATGACAGCATCACACAGTTGCTGCAGATTTGTCGGCTGCACATCCATGATGTGAATCTCCCGTTCCTCCACATCCCAAAGCTGCTCTATTGGATTGAGATCTGGTGACTGTGGAGGACATTTGAGTCTAGAGAACTCACCGTCATGTTCAAGAAACCAGTTTGAGATGATTTGAGCTTTGTGACATGGTGTGCTATCCTGCTGGAAGTATCCATCAGAAGATGGTTCACTGTGGTCATGAAGGGATGGACATGGTCAGCAACAATACTCAGGTAGACTGTGGAGTTTAAATGATGCTCAATTGGTACTAAGAGGCCCAAAGTGTGCCAAGAAAACACCATTACACCAGCAGCAGCCTGAACCGCTGATACAAGGAAGAATGGATCCATGCTTTCATGTTGTTTACACCAAATTCTGACCCTAACATCTGAACGTCGCAGCAGAAATCCAGGCAACGTTTTTCCAATCTTCTATTGTTCAGTTTTGGTGATTCGTGTGAATTGTAGCCTCAGTTTCCTATTCTCAGCTGACAGGAGTGTCACTGGTGTGTCTTCTGCTGCTGTAGATCCTCTGCTTCAATGTTGGACGTGTTGTGTGTTCAGAGATGCTCTTCTGCAGATCTCGGTTGTAACAAGTGCTTATTTGAGTTACTGTTGAATTTCTGTCAGCTTGAACCAGTCTATTCTCCTCTGAACTCTGGAATCAAAAAGGCATCTTCACCCACAGAACTGCCGTCGGATCATTCTCTGTAAACGCTAGAGATGGTTGTGTGTGAAAATCCCAGTAGATCAGTTTCTGAAAGAATCAGACCATCAACCATTAACCATGACACATTCAAAGTCACTTAAATCACCTTTCTTCCCCATTTTGATGCTCAGTTTGATCATTTTGACCATGTCTACATATATGTATATCCCTCTACTTCAGCTTTTCTTATAATCCTCTTATGAATATCTGTCTAATTTTTCTTTCTCTTTCTTGCTGGTGGTACATAGATCTGCATGAATTTGAGTGGTTATGACAACTGGAGTGAGTCAAGTGAAAAAAAAAAAAAATAGTCAAAGAGACTGAGTCTTCTTAGGGCCAGGCAGCGTTCACATCCACAAATCCTTAACAGATGTGTGTGTGTGTGTGTGTGTGAGAGAGAGTGTGTGCCAGGTGAATTTCACTCCTAGATATGCTGAAATAAAGTGCCGCTCTCTCCTTACACCTAAACACTTATATTTAATGCATAAAAACTAAAAATAAATTAAAATCAGATTCTTGCAGAATAGGTTTTTGATCTGCCATACAGACAACTCATCCTGGCCCAAGCCAGTCCTAAAACCTGCTAGACGCATTGATTCAAGATCCAGAGCCTTAATATAAAGCATGATGGTGACTGAACTGCCGTTCTGTTCTGTTTTGAGAGCATAGAAACGGGAATCTCAGCACAGTGTGTTTGAAATCGCACTCATTCGCCAGAACAGTATATGGAGAAAATAACAGTAAGAGACAGAAGAGCGAGAGCAAAGGGGTTGAGAAAGGGAGAGACAGTCATCTTTTATTAGGTCTGTGAGTGTTAAGAGCGCAGTGAATAACACAGTGTGGTTTATGGCCGCGGCCCCGCTGTATGAGAGCCCATATTGTGCACGGAGGCGGCCGGACTGAGATTCCTTTTGGCCCCTGTCGCGTGTTTTCTTTCCCGGCTTTTCATCGCACGGATTATGACCCCCACCACAATTATACTCACTTCCAATCTCTGTTCAAATGGGCCACGTATGGAAACAGTGGTGCGAGTGTGCTCTGATTTCTTGCTATATTGGGATGTGTGTGTGGTTGACTAAACCTCAGCGTATTTGCACTTTCCGAAATGTGCTTTTTTGTTACCCATATGCAGTGGTTTGTTTTCTCGTTCTAATTGCATCTTACAAGTTGTAAATTATTTAGTTTCGCCTTTAGCATGCTGCATACTCTCTAAAAAAAAATGCTGGGTTAAAAACAACCCAAGTTGGGTTGAAAATGGACAAACCCAGCAACTGGATTGTTTAGCAGTTGGGTAGTTTTATTTAACCCAGCTATTGATTAAAATTACTGTATTGCTTGCTTAAAATGAACTCAAAATATGTTTAAATTGAACATTTTATGTTTAAGAAATGAACATTTAATTATAAGCAATAAACAATAAACATTTATTAAATTGCTTATTAATAAATGTTCACCTTTTGATTATTATTGTTGCCTCTAATTATGTGTCTGATTTTTTTTATTTATTTCCAACATATTTTGGGTTCATTTTAATCCAGTCATATAGTCATTTTTAAACAATAGTTGGGTTAAATAAAACTACCCAGCAGGTTAAGCAAACATTTAACCCAAACACTGGGTTTGTCCATTTTCAACCCATCACTTTTTTTTTTTTTTTCTTTCTCCAAGAGTGTGGACAAACCCAACAATTGGGTGGTTTTGACCCAGCAGTTGGGTTAAATATTTGCCCAACCTTCTGGGCAGTTTTATTTAACCCAACTATTGTTTTAAAATTACTATATGGCTGGATTAAAATGAAATTATTAATAATTTTGGGTTCATTTTAATCCAGCCATATAGTCATTTTGAGTTAAATAGTTGAGTTAAATAAAACTGCCCAGCAGGTTAGGCAAACATTTAACCCATCCGCTAGGTTTGTCCATTTTCAACCCATCACTTTTTTTTTAAAAAAACTATTGTTTTAAAATTACTATATGGCTGGATTAAAATGAAATTATTAATAATTTTGGGTTCAATAAAACGTTAAAATAAAGTTAAATAAAACTACCCAGAAGGTTGGGTCAAACATTTAACCTGGGTTTGTCCATATTTAACCCAACTTGGGTTATTTTTAACCCAGTATTGTTTAAAGTATACAACACAGTATTGGGTAAAACAGTCAATTCGATTTAAACTGCGTTAGTGTATCATTTTCTGTTTTTAATTAATTGGGTTTTTAATTAATTGGGACCTGAACCTGTGTGTCCATTTCACTATACTTTACTTTTTATTATTTTCCTTCTTGCTTTCTTTCCTTTTTCCCCCAGCATTAAATGTCTATATTATTATACCAGAATTTTTTTTTTTTCTTTGATGAGCTCATTGCATTCTGGGATTGCCTCCCCTTATATTTTATTTTATTGCTTTATTTCCTATTAGTAGAATTATTATACTGACATTTTTTTTAGAAATATGATTTTCTCCTTCTACTTTAAGCTCATTGCAATGCCAATGATACATGTGATGTTCCCTAGAATTTTGTCAAAATTAGATATGCAAATTCAAATTATGATTGCTAACTTTTGGAGCAGGTTTTGGACCTGAACCTGTGTGTCTATTTTTATTTTTTATTTATTTAATTTAATTTAATTTAACTTAATTTTATTACTTGCTTTCTTCCTTCTTTCCTATGATTATTATTATTATAGCAGAATTATTATCCTCAGGCGAGGGCTGATCTAGGGCCACAGGTTCCCAAAGGTCTAATAAAACCCATAACCTGCCGGTCATCTCTGATTATCTGTTGGAGATCACTGTCAGTAATTAGATAACTAAGACATACGGAGTGAGAGAGTTATTCCCATCATTTTACTCCCCGTGGGAAATAATGTTTATTACTCCTGTCCTTCCTCCATCTGATTTTAAATGCGCTCAGAGAACATGTTCACAAAAAATATAACTAGGATCGAAAATTACCCAAAAATACAGTTAAAATAATTAAGTTAAAACCTCTGAAGGCCTTAATTGTTTAAAGGAAAATTCTTGGTTCAATAGCTTTATTGACAGATGCTGTTCATAGAGCTAATCTTATATCGAATCTGGGATCTGTTTCTGCATTGATCAGCCATACAAAATGTCAATTAGAGTTGAAACATTTGCAGTATGTTGTTGATGTTTCCATTGGCATGTTTTCTGTGAGTTGGTTTTATTTGAATCATCCGTCTGGTCTGAGCTTTACGCATGATTGGTCAATATGCGAGAAAATACCAACGCTTTTAAAATCTGTCAGATGACAATACTGATCGCCTCGCAGTTAACGTGATAATTATATGCTCATCAGTTTGATGAAAGGGAAATGTTGGGGCAGATGCCAAAAATGGCGTGTTGTTTACAGTATGTTGTCAACGTACAGCCAAACAGAGAGTTCAAACGTCTGGCAGTTTTGTTGACTGTCAAAACATGCAATATGAACATCTGCTTTTTGTAACTTTAAGCTTTACCCAACAGTTGTATATGAACTGTATGATAATATAATGTACTATATTACTTGGTGAAAGATTTTTTTAAACTGTGCTAATAATAATAATAATAATAATGTTGCTAATAATGTTGCTAATAAACATTTGCAATGTTCCTCATGAACATTGCAAAGTGTTTCGTTTATTCCATTATTCAAGTTTAAAGTAAATAAACTAAAAACGACAGCTTTAATCATCATTTCTTATAGTAAAAGCAATAAAAATGAAATGAAAACTTTATTATGGATGCACTACTAGTTTTCTCCCTTAAATTGTCAGTTATAAATGTACATTTTATGTACTGCTGAGTGCATAAGTTTGCAGAATCGGCAAGATGTTTATCATTTAAAAAATAATAAAATGGATCATAAAAATTGCATTTTGTTTTTTTATTTAGTATTACCCTGGTTAAGCTATTTCACATATTCCACAAGACAAATTATCCCATTCAAATTACTGAAGTAGCTCCTGAAGGACAGGCCTAAATCATCAAAAATCATACATTACATTTATATCAATTCTGCTAGGAGTTTGTAAACATAAAAGTGCAAAATTATACACTCATCCATAGTAATGCAAGTTGCAATATATTTATATTATACTTGTATTTATGTGCAATTCTTAATATTTTACTTTTGATCCCCCACAAGGTTTGGTTAGGTTATATTCTTGCTTTATAGCATAGAAAAAATGGCCATCATTTATTGTATCATAAAGAAATCTCATCATAATGAGAAACCACCCTTTCACCATCTTCTCCGACAGTGTTGAGGCTGTGGGCTTGTGGTGTGTTGTGTTGAGCGGAGGGCGCTCGCGTGGCTGGGCTCGACTCTGACTGAATTAGACAGCAGCCTGTCATCACCCTCTCAGCCCGCAGCTGCCAGCACACGCTCCTCAGAGACGCCCCTTTGTCCCGCCCACACAAAAGAACCCTTGGCACAGAGAATAGACATGGATAAAGACGCAATGAATCTCTTGTCACTCAGTTTACAGCTGATAGTTAATGCAGGAGGAATATATGTGTGTGCGTGTGGGTCTCAGGGTTTGTTGTCTGTGCATACTCACTTAAAGGGGACCTATAATGCCCCTTTTACAAGTAGTAATACAAGTCTCTGGTGTCCCCAGAATGTGTCTGTGAAGTTTCAGCTCAAAATACCCCACAGATCATTTATCATAGCTTGTCAAATCAAATTTGTGCCTATTTGGGTGTGAGCAAAAACACACCGTTTTTGTGTGTCCTTTTAAACGCAAATGAGCTGCTTTAACAGCTTGTGCTTCGGTTGCTCAACAACAACAAAGCAGGAGAATCTCACGCAGCCAAAATGAGGATTGTCAGTAACAGTGTTCAGCCTTACATTGTTCAAACCGGAGTCGGACACTGATGGAGAGACTCAGGAAGAAGTTACAACTTTTAGAATTAAACTGGACGTTTCTGAATGGTTAGTGGATAAATTTATGTAGTTGCTGTGGAGTTGATTCAACTCATCGACTAGCATGTGCCGTCATGTTTATCTTTTGTGCAAATCCAGCGTTGAATTGACCCTCGTTTGTGAAGCAGTCTGGTGTAAAATGACCGCATGGCAACAACACTCTACTATAACAACTCTTCCTCTTCTCTAAAGCAGCCCAACATGGTCTCACCCCCTTTGTTGCGTGTTCTCGGGGGCGAGGTTTATGTAAATTTTAGGGTTAGTGATGTCACTAACCCAGGAAGAAGCTTGTTGTAGTCCATACCAGCTGTTTGTTGTAGTCCTTAAAGTGATTTCTGTAAAAGAAAATATCTCCCTTTGCATTGAACTTTGAGCGTAGTAACTTTGCAGATGTTGTTTATGCTCAAACAGCAACATTATACACTAACTTAAGTTAAAAAAAAGTGAAATCATAATCAACCACCCCTTTAAAGCAATATATACTGTATATAGCAATGATTGTTTATATTGTCACAAAAATAGAAACTGTATTATCGCAACAGCCTTTTATATAAAGTTCAAATTTATTTGCATACATAGTCAAATCTCAAATGCCTGGTTTTCTATTTTGTCGCAAAATGTAACTATTATTGCCCAGCTCTTTATATAAAGTTGGATGTATTAGAATGCATGTTTAATTCAGTTTCATGTTTAATTCAAGGTGTTACTTGCCATTTCTTTGTAATTATTTGTGAAATTTACTAGCAAAATTGTTTCTACGCCAACATTTTTTCAGTGTATATAGCAAATATACTGCTTGTATCATTGCAAAATGTAAAATATATTATGAGGCAGGATGATATTAAGATATTATAAACATTACCATCATGATTTTCTGTAAAGCTGCTTTGAAACTGTGTATTTTGAAACAATACAAATAGATGTGACTTGACCCTCCAAAATGAAAAGTTTATCTACGTTTCTCATGCAAACATATACGTCAGATCCCAGCCATGCACAGATGTAGTGTGTAGAGCGGGATTGTGGGGGTCACGTTTAGAAATGGATCTGCATACTAGAGAGCTCAGTTGTGTGAATATTGTGGGTGGGGGAGCAGGTGAACGACTGCCAGAGGGAGAGAAAGACAGAGACAGTGGGTGTCAAACACCTGCAACCAGTTCTGCCTGTTAGCCCGAGGCCAGTGGGAAGATGGGAATGCTTTGAGGATGGCCTGACACTGCCTAAAGGAGGGAGACATTCAAAGCTGCAGTGTGTTTTGATGAATCTTTACTGCGGTGTGGTGTGAACTCATTGAGTTGAGGACAGGATGATATCAAGTGTGATCGATGGGTCTGTGTTGGGCTTTGTGCTGGAAATTTGCATACGGCGGGTGTTTTATGTTTAACTTATCGCTCATACGGTGTGTTATGTAATTGAACAGACTCAATTTCCTGTTTCCTGCAAATACCAGCTTAATCTTTCTTCCATTTGCTCATTCCAACCTTAGAGATTAATTTAAAAAATAATAATAAAAAAAAAACAAAGGTAATTGTTGTAATCTTATCTTAAAATGATACTTTATATTTTAAATTATTTATTTTATTTTTTATATAATTTTTTCTTATTTTAAACCATCAAAATGTTGCTTTATATTTTAATTTATTTTATATTAAACTTTATATTTTATTAGTATATTTTATTTCTTATTTTAAGCTTCCTCAAAATGTTACTTTATATTTTAATTTATTTAACACATTTTATTGATTTATATAATAATGTATTTCTTATTTCCAATTTTACCTCAAAATGTTATTTTATATTTTAATTTATTTTGATGTATTTATTTATTTTTACATTAAACTTTATATTTTTATTTATTTTATTTATTCATATAATATTTTTTCTTATTTTAAGCTTCCTCAAAATGTTACTTTATATTTTAATTTATTTTGATGTATTTATTTATTTTTACATTAAACTTTATATTTTAATTTATTTTATTTATTCATAATATTTTTTCTTATTTTAAGCTTCCTCAAAATGTTTCTTTATATTTCAATAATTTTTTTTTATTTTTAATTATTTTTAATTATTAAAATGTTACTTTATATTTTAATTAATATAATTAATTTTATTTCTAATTTTATTTTAAACTTTACCTCAATTTTACTGTATATTTTAATTTATTTAAAAAAATTAGATTTTATATAATATTTTATTTCTTATTTTCAACTTTACCTCAAAATGTTACTTTATATTTTAATTATTATATATTGATTTATATAATGTTATTCTTTATTTTAAGCTATATATTAAAAATGTTACTTATATGTTAATTAATTTTACTGATTTATATAATATTTTCTTTTTTTATTTCAAACTTTACCTCAACATGTTACTTTATTTATATAATATTTTATTTCTTATTTTAAACTTAATCTCTTTTTTTATTTTTTTATACTTGTGCAAAACTATAAGCTATATTGTTCTGGGTGGTGGGCAGGTTGTTATTATGCTGTTGCTAGGGTGTTATGGTTGTGGTTGCTTACTGATGTTCTCTAGGTGGTTGTCTCATAAGTGATGTTTTTCCACCTTTTCACCTGGGGTGAAATTGTTGACTTACAGGAAGAGTTTAGAGCTATAAAATGAATGCATAGCAGACCATTCGTTCTATTAAATTTGATGAGTAATGTTTGATGGTGAGAGATTTTTTTCCTCATTTCTATGTAGGAAAAACAGTTGAGTTCTTCTTAAGACCTTTCTTTCCTATTAGTCGGGGTGTGTCAGTCATTCATTTTTGCACTTTTTAAGGTCTGACTGTTGTAAACTGCTGCAAACCCGTGTCAGTTGGACACCCACACACACCCACAGCACATTGATGATGTATTGGTCTCATTACTCATTCAGTTCCAGGAATTTAGTTCAACCTGTTTCTTGATGAACACCAGCCGCATCAAACAATCAACTCAAATAGAAGGAAGTCTTGAGAAATTTCTATCAGCAGATAAAATGAGACATTTGCTTGTTTCGGCACGCAGGGCACGTTTTAGAACAAGTTTTTTTTGTTCTTCCTTTATGGCGGTTTCTGGGTTTGTTCTTTATAGCATCTGCGTCTAGCCAGGTTACAGTACGAGAGAGAGAGAGTGTGTGTGTTTTATTCGTTTGTCTACAACACGTCATTCAAGCCCACAAGTCTGACCCAGATCTAATGTTTCAAAGTCGCCGCATGTTGTTTCCTTTCATTAA
>CM074434.1:40186500-40221500 GCA_037101425.1 Elopichthys bambusa | reverse complement strand
AACACAGCTCCAATATTTACCCTTAAAGCTGAGAGAGAGAGTTGGCTCTCAACTTTCTGTGCTCCAGTGTTCCAGCTTAAGGACAAATGAGGCAAATAGATATAGATATAATAATGCATTCATGTGATACATGTCAGTTTATATATATATATAAGTTTGTTGATGTTATTTACATACTTTTGAAGTTGAATAAGAGAAAATATACAGTCAGTAATTTTTTTTTTTGTACAGCTTACATATAAAACAGACATTAAATGTTAAAAAGCATTTTCTAAATCCATATTTTTATCTTGTTTTCCAGTAGAAATATTTAAAAATCTTTAAAACAAGATACATTTTTTTTTTTTACAAAATTGCTATTAATGTAAACAATTAATATTAAAGTTTTGAGATAATTTTATATATAATACAGTAAATATAAATAATAAACTAATAAAAAATAAATAAATATATATTAATCTAATGTTTATGTGCAAATTTTATTGCCAGGGACAATTATACAGTCAATTATACAGTCTAGCTAGTAGTAGTTATTAAAGAGTTTTAGATTTATGATGCAGATGTCTGTTATAGGAATTTTATCATTTTTTTAAGAAATTATCAAATTAAGAAGGAATCAAATGAATCAGGAATTTTAAGGCATCAATAATTAATTAGCCAGATATTTTGCGGCTTTCGCAGAGTAAACATTCCAGACCTCAGGTCTAATAATCTAAGGATTACCAGTGCTAATTAAAACTCAAACAAACATCCCGTTGCACAGCCAAAGGTCCATAAAATGGTGGGAAAACACACACACTAATCCAGCATCACTCTCAGATGTGGCTAAAGCTTCTCTAAGAGGGATTGATCGGGGGTCGAGGTGAGGCACTTGAGACTTGCCATAATCTCACAGCTGGGTCACCGGCGTAAACCCCCACCCACAGATTAAGGAGCCCTTGTTAAAGAGTCTCCACAGCAGAACTCCTTAACGTCCTCCTTTCACATGCTCGAGGACCTCCTCTTCAAAACGACCCATATTACTGTTTGTTTAGTCTCTCTGGGCAGAGCACGAGGGTCAGGGGTAATTTAAAACCTGACTGTGTGCTCTAGTCTCAAGCTTATCCAGCCTCAGGCGCAAAGACTCACCCTTATTTAACGTTTGTTTCAATGCGGTAACCTCATGGTTGGTAAACTGTGGCTCTGTTCCAAAAACTAGTGAGCTGCCTACCTAGACAGCATTTTAATTCCAAAAGGGAGGCATAATTGTCCTTCTAAGATATCTTTTATCCACGTTCAAAGGCATAACCACACCTAGAGAAACCATCCAACAATGCATTGCTATGAGCTCAAGTGCTGATTATACTTATAATTCTATTGTTTATACAAACCCGATTCCAAAAAAGTTGGGACACTGTACAAATTATGAAATAAAAAAGGAATGCAATGATGTGGAAGTTTCAAATTTCAATATTTTATTCAGAATACAACATAGATGACATATCAAATGTTTAAACTGAGAAAATGTATCATTTTAAAGGAAAAAATAAGTTGATATTAAATTTCATGGTGTCAACACATCTCAAAAAAGTTGGGACAAGGCCATGTTTACCACTGTGTGGCATCCTCTCTTCTTTTTATAACAGTCTGCAAACGTCTGGGGACTGAGGAGACAAGTTGCTCAAGTTTAGGAATAGGAATGTTGTCCCATTCTTGTCTAATACAGGCTTCTAGTTGTTCAACTGTCTTAGGTCTTCTTTGTCGCATCTTCCTCTTTATGATGCACCAAATGTTTTCTATGGGTGAAAGATCTGGACTGCAGGCTGGCCATTTCAGTACCCGGATCCTTCTTCTATGCAGCCGTGATGTTGTAATTGATGCAGTATGTGGTCTGGCATTGTCATGTTGGAAAATGCAAGGTCTTCCCTGAAAGAGACGACGTCTGGATGGGAGCATATGTTGTTCTAGAACTTGGATATACCTTTCAGCATTGATGGTGCCTTTCCAGATGTGTAAGCTGCCCATGCCACACGCACTCATGCAACCCCATACCATCAGAGATGCAGGCTTCTGAACTGAGCGCTGATAACAACTTGGGTTGTCCTTGTCCTCTTTAGTCCGGATGACATGGCGTCCCAGTTTTCCATAAAGAACTTCAAATTTTGATTCGTCTGACCACAGAACTGTTTTCCACTTTGCCACAGTCCATTTTAAATGAGCCTTGGCCCAGAGAAATGCCTGCGCTTCTGGATCATGTTCAGATATGGCTTCTTTTTTGACCTATAGAGTTTTAGCCAGCAACGGCGAATGGCACAGTGGATTGTGTTCACCGACAATGTTTTCTGGAAGTATTCCTGAGCCCATGTTGTGATTTCCATTACAGTAGCATTCCTGTATGTGATGCAGTGCCATCTAAGGGCCCGAAGATCATGGGCATCCAGTATGGTTTTCCGGCCTTGACCCTTATGCACAGAGATTGTTCCAGATTCTCTGAATCTTTGGATGATATTATGCACTGTAAATTATGATAACTTCAAACTCCTTTCTGATATTGCTCCACTATTTTTCACCGCAGCATTGGGGGAATTGGTGATCCTCTGCCCATCTTGACTTCTGAGAGACACTGCTACTCTGAGAGGCTCTTTTTATACCCAGTCATGTTGCCAATTGACCCAATAAGTTGCAAATTGGTCCTCCAGCTGTACCTTATATGTACATTTAACTTTTCCGGCCTCTTATCGCTACTTATCCCAACTTTTTTGGAATGTGTAGCTCTCATGGAAACCAAAATGAGCCAATATTTGGCATGACATTTCAAAATGTCTTACTTTCAACATTTGAAAGGTTATCTATATTTTATTGTGTTTATTTTGGTGTATATATATTATATATAATATATATTTTATATATATATATATATATATATATATATATATATATATATATATATATATATAATATAGTATTATTTGTTGGCTGTGTATTTTTTCATTTTCCTTTAAGGATTTTTTTTTTGTACTGCTGCTTTTGAATATTGAAAGAAGTGTATATTTGGATGATGTTGATAGTAACTCTCTTGGATCACTTTGCTTTTGTATAACTCACAAAGTTGCTGCCTACGTAGAACTGTCCAGATTGTTCACTTACAGTATGTGGTTCTGTTTAGGTTAGGATGCTCCCTATCTAGGCAGCAGACAGCAAGGCAGCTCACTAGGTTTTGGCACGGAGCCTAAAAACAAGAGCTCTTCATTTCAAGTAGCGTCCACTTAATTAACTCTCCGTCATGATCTCTTCACTTTGATTCTCTCCAGAACTAGTTCATATGGTGTATACTGGACAACAAAACCCGGCACATCTGCTCTGGAGACCGCGTTGGCCTTTTGACATCTACGTTAAGCCAGAGATTAAGCAACGCTATAGATCTTGAGAAAAATCTGGCTTGCCACTCTTGTGGTTCTACCAGGCTTTATTGGTTTGCACAGATGCCCCTCATGTAAAATAAACCCTGTGTTCTTTGTGTCAGCCAATGGGACGCTTCAGGAGGTGGGGGTATTAGCAATATCCTCCTGTCAATCATGTGCTGGCCTCTTTCTGATTGGCTTATCTTCAAGCCAAGCAGCTGCAACCCCTAGACGGCAATTACAAGCTGCGTAACTGCAGCTCTGGGTATATTGTCAGATCGCTCACTTTAGCAGTGAATAGAGCCCCGCTGAGCCATGCTAAACAGTGACGTCTGCTTTACATCAGCCAAACCAACATGGAAATGCACCAGATGAGGAGAGAGACTCATTAAACTGGTTCTAATTTAGAGGAAATGGGTGTTAGCTCAACACTTATAGGATAGTAATGTAGTTATAAGAGAGGAAAAGTATTTTCTCTGAACATTTGAGTGGTGTTTAACTGCTGTGGCTTGTTGCCAGGGTGTTGCCAGTGGCAACTCCAGGATGTTTTTTTTTTTTTTTTTTCTTGGGGGTTCTAAGAATTTTTTTTTTTAATTGCATCAATAACTTAAATACCCTGCATTTATTGCATTTCACTTATTTACTTTTCCATTTTACCATAAACTATACAAGGTCACATTGTAAAGTGTACACAGTTACTAAGCATAGAATCACTTTTGCTTAACATCTTTACTATTACCTTATCAGCTCATTGAATCAGTAGCGGGTTATTGAAACTTGTCGACTTACAGTCCCATAGACATATAGGTGTACGTATTTATTATGTCTATGTATATGTTATAACATAGTGAGGGCTTTAAAACTGCAGTAAATGCTTTTAAAATGCAAAAGAGCGCAGGGTGTTGAGACATGTTTTCAAAAATGTAACTTTTAAAAAAACGTGCGAAAAAGCAGAGGAGATGCTGCGGTCAAAGACGCCTGTTTAACGCGTTAATCTATATGTTTAGATCGAAGACAACCTTTTCTCTTTAATTTTTCATCACTACTAAGCTAGCTAGGGCGAACAAAGTGCAAGAATTTATATTAAAATCTCTATTATTTGACGTTTATAATGTGAGTGAATCTTAAAAAAGATCAGGGTAGCTAGTACTCACCAATAGAAGATTACAAGAGGACAATATCTCTCTTATCGTCTGAACTCTTTCGAGATGTGTCTGAAGTCCGCGGTCTTTTGCTTCATATTTCATAGCTCTCCAATGTGATCACTGTTGATGAGGAGCTTTAAAGGTGCAATATGTAAGATTTTCTGTCCGCTAGAGGTCGCTAGAGGCCTATTCAAAACAAAGGCGTAGTTTGATGACGCCAAGTTTGAGCGCGGAATCTTGGGACGTGTGGTCTTCACATCACAGCCGGTGGAAATAATCAGGATAGGACTCGGGAAGAAATCATGTTCATGGATGCGATTATTAACGTTACTGTAGTATGAAGCAAAACAGGACCGAGTGTTGTGGGAGCTGAAGCCGCTGGAATGATTGCGCAACACACACCGCGAGCAGCGGAACTTTTATTATGCCACAGTCGCCGGCGCCGCTTCCGCTTTTCCGGTCACGAGTATGAGGTAACGCAGCTCTGTTTATCATATTAGATACATTTGAGTGTGTTGAAAATTATGTTATAATGTGCGTTCGCTCGGCGGCGGCGGCGAGACACTGTTGCACACTGCAGTAAGCTAGATCGATATTAGACTATATTAAATGCTGGATGGTTTGTGTTGATAAATGGCATGCAATTAATTTTAAAACGTATTGTATCATGGAGAAAATTCTGTAATAATGTTACTAAAAATAAAGCTGCATCTGATTATGCTATGTTAGCTACTTGACAAAATAGTGTTTTTCTCTGAGGCATGGTAAAGCGTGGTACTCGCATAAAATCAGGAAAATCAGAAAACAATAAGACTAAACATGTTGAGCTATATAACAATAATTAGTTTTCTGTCTATAAATGTAACCAAACAGTTGTTCCCTTGTCTATTAAAAAATGTAAATATTAAAGCGTCTTTGGTATTTCCATGGTTTCTACAAAATAAAACCGGAAACCGAGGGTAACGCGGGTATGACGCAATTGACAGGCGACTCCTCACACGTCCCGGAGCCTTGGTTAAAATTGCAGTTTTCTCACGATTTACAAATAGTTGGAAACATTTGGGATATTGTAAGTACTCAAGTGAACAAAATATATAACACTGGCCTAGTGGTTTTTGGATATTTTACTGCAAAATTCTTACATATTGCACCTTTAATGCGCATGCCGTATGCAGTTGACTCCTCCCCCATTAAAAAAAACATTGTTTTAGGTACATTTACAACATTTATTAACCTTAATTTTATTTGTAATTACTTTTTTCAAATGAAAATGACAGTGAGAGTGAGAGTAAAAAAACAACAACAGGGAGCTCATTAGGAAAATGGTGGGTGCTAAGGGGAAATTTTGTAGCGCTGCCACTGGGTGTTGCTATGTGGATGCCAATGTGTTCAGAATTCTTTTTTAGAACATTAATATGCGGTTGCTAGGGTGTTATGGGTGGTTGTTAGGTGAATGCTTAGCTACAAGTCTATGTCCGCTTCAATGTAAGTCCGTTATTTTATTTTATTTCATTATTTTATTCATTTATTTGGGTTAGTTTTCCTACCAAATCAGGTTTGGACATGAATATGCCTATATGATACCCAATAATGCTGTATAGCTAGTCTGCTCACTTGGTTTTGAACCCCAGCCAATAAGAAGCTGAGAGAGAATGGACTCCATTCAGGCCTGTGGTCAGATCTGGGTTTGATAATACGGCCCGAATACCAGGGTTTCTTCTGCTACCCTACACAAAACCTGGACTTCTGAGGGACCATTTTTAGACCATGAGCTAAGATCTGTTTGGGTCTGTAAGAAATTACCCCCCTCTAATCAGCTTATAGGCGCTTCTATGTATTTCTTAATAGATGAATTACACGCTTAAAATGAAAGTTCCAGAAAGGCTTTTACAGCCTGATGCCATAAGAGAACTTTTCAAGTTTTTAATTATATGATTCTTTAGAAAACTGTTTATGTTCTAGTGCTACAAAAAAACAAAAACAAACAAACAAAACAGAATGGTGTTACACTGATCTGAAGAACTTGGGCTTCAAGAACATTTTTAGTCTTTTTAGTTCAATTCAAGAACATTATACAGCAAAAAGGGTTCTTTGCTAAACTTTTTATTTTTCATTTTATTTTTAAGTTTAAAGCAAGTGTAACACAGTGTTTTGTGCATGTGTTTGTGAGTTGCCTTTTGTGTGCATGCTCCATTATTCGCTCATACTCTGTTTGCTGTTGTGGTAGAGCTGAGTAAACTCCAGTCTGAATAGAGCTGCCAAACTCAGGAAAAGCAGCTGTCCAAACACACACACACACACACACACACACACACACACACACACACACACACTGTGTACCTGCTGTATTCGAACTGTCCCTTTCACACACTTTCTCCCCTTTCTCATCTTTGATTTCATCTCTGTCCTCTTCCTATCCTTCGCTTCTATTGCTTTTTAAAAGGACCTTATTTTGCTGTTTGCAGCATTTTATTTTTGACCTATTTATGTACATTCACATGTGATTTCTCCCCAAAATAAACTTAATTTAGTTGACCATTTGAACAGGTGGAAAAGAAGGGGGAAAATAGCTATTATTGTCTAATGTAATGTGATGGTCTATATGTACTATGGTATCTATACATATATCATATAAGACAAATAATATATATATATTTTTTTTATATTTTATTCATAACTTATATTTTAATAAATAAACAAACTTCAATATTAATCTTATTTTAACATTAATATAACTTTTAAGCAATTTTATGTTTGAAATTGAGGTTTTTAAGAAATGATTTGGGAAAAATTAACACATTTAAGTTGGAATGTGGTAAAATTAAGTTGCAACTTTACTAATGTAAATAATAGGATTGAACGAACTCAAATAATGAAGCGATTGACCTATTGAAATTAAGTTGATAAAAAGTAATAAATTAAGTTTTAAATGAATTTTTTAGGTTTTACCAATTGAAGTATTTTTTTTAAAGTTGATCCAACTGTTAGCTTTCACAGTGATTTTATTAACATTGTTTTATTATTTTTATGAAATTTCAGCACATTTCACAATATATCATTGCTTTCTCATTTTAACATTTTTTTTTTTAAAGTTTTTTCAAAATTTAAATATTTAAATTTTCTTGCACTAGTGGTTTTTGTTTTTTCCGACAAATTATTTCTCTTTCATTATTTTTCTGTTTTTATTTTGGGTGGACATTCGTAGCAGATTTTGTGAGATTCATCCAAATCCAATTTTTATGCTTCTTTTTCAAAGATATCCTGCCACGCTTCCTTTCCGCTTGTCTATGTTTACGTTTCGATCTTAATCAGTAATTTAGCATGACTATGGCCGATTAGAATGCTAATATGAGTTGAGCAGTGAGTGATGAGCTTCAGGAGGTGTTGTATTATCGGGCAGGAGTTTACTGTGAGGCCCCAGACAAACACACGCTCCATTTACTACAGCGATTATCCACTGACCAGACGCCTTTCTCTCTCTCTCTCTCTCTCTCTCTCTCTCTCTCTCTCTCTCTCTCTCTCTCTCTCTCTCTCTCTCTCTCTCTCTCTCTCTCTCTCTCTCTCTCTCCCTCTCTCTCTCAGTGTTTAACTTCAGTATAATTAGCCACATTTAGTGGTAATTCACAATTAGTGTACACGATTAATGGTATCATGTTGTGATATTTACCCCTGTTTTCACAGATAAGGCTTAAGCCTGGAATAAAATGTGTGTTTGAGCTGTCTTAATTGAAAGCAACTGCTTTTGCTCTGACATATCTTTAAATATGTCTGTCTCAAGATTTACACCAGTAATGTCAGGTTTGGATGTTGAAGGGATGAAGTGAAGACTCAATTGCAGGAAAAATGGCTTTTATTAATAATAACAAATAAAACAAAACACCACAAAAACTACCCCGTGGGGGAAAACAAGACTTGACTTGACTAGGCTAGGCTTGAGGGATCCACACGAAAGGGAAACATATGACAACGAACCAGCACAAGACTGCAAACACAAGGAGAATAAATAGGAGAGCAAACAAGGCAGGTAAGGAGGGAGGACAGGTGGGGCAAATGTACCAATAATGAGGTAACAAGATGGGTGGGGTCAAGACAATAGACATGTGAGCACATCGCACAAAGAAACACATGACAAGTCATGTGCTCACACCAAACAAAACAAAAACACAAGCACAAAATGAGACATGAACACGCAGCTAATGAGAAAACCCATAAACCACGTGTTCACACAAAACAAGACAACTTGAGCACGCAGCCCGTGAAACACAGACTGCGTGCTACACAGCGCAAGACAAAAACACAACACGAAATACAAAACATGACAATACAAGAGTCGGTTCTTATTGGCCAGGCGCTTCACAAAACACAAGACAACAACGCAAGGCAAGTGAAAGTACACTCAAACCGTGCGCTCACAATAAAGACAGAACAGTGTCCGAAACCCGACACGAAACTGAACTAAACAGAACGCCACGCTCCCAACATGAAACAAGACACGCACACAAAGACAGGACAAGAACGGGGTGTCAGAGCTCTGTCAAAAAACCAAGAAGTATACTTGTCAGGGTTCTGTCACTTCTGTCTAGAAGTGACAGAACTTCTGTCAATTGAACTAATGCCTAATCCTGGCTTAATCTAAGCCTTGTCTGTGAAACCGGGCCTATAATAGATCAGTAATAGACTGAAAACACAAGTAAGTACTTGTAATTGAATAAATGTGACAAGAACCCAATCATATTCACATAGTTTATTGTGATTTTACAGAAGTTTATATTTGATAACTTTTTTTATTATGCATGGATCATTTTTAATACCACTAATGATCTTCCTAGACTGGGGTTTAAAAGACAATGTGAATATTGTGCTGTCAAATCGATTAATCGCATTTAACATAAAAGTGTGTGTATATATGTGTGTGTGTGTATATATATATAAATTTTTTTGCTTCACTTCACTTTATTAACCCCCCGGAGCCGTGTGGAGTGTGTTTATGATGGATGGATGTGGATAGAGACACCTTCTTCAGCTCATACTCGTTGATATTGCTCACTGCCATTATAAAGATCGGATGCGTCAGGATATTTATTAATATAACTCCGATTGTGTTCATCAGAAAGAAGAAAGTCATATATACCTGATGGCTTGAGGGTCAGTAAAGCTTAGGGTAATTTTCATTTGAAAGTGAATTAATGCTTTATCTGCACTGACACTATTGGATAAGAACAAAATGTGAACTGAATTGAGCTGATTAATGAAACTATTGTCTTCTGTAGAGCTGCTTTACAGCTGAAATTGAATTTGTTTCACAATTGATGAATTTTACAACATTAACACTGCTATTTTCTTGTTATATAAATGTGAAGCTGCTTTGAAACATTCTGCAGGCCTATTGTATAAAGTGCTATCTAAATTTAAAAAAATAAATTGCCATTGTTGAAGTGTTTTAAGTAAGTCAGTTATTACTGAAGCGTGAGTCCCACTTCCGTACTCATATCTGAGACCTTTCGAATTTTATAGAGGCGAGTGGATGTGGCTTATACGCTTTGATAGGGTCAGAGTGCAGTTAAATGTGGTAAATGTGCCGTGTGTGTGTGGACTACAGGGTATTTCCATGAAGCACCCTCAGAGGAAAGCGCCAGCGTTTAATGACATCTTTAGTCCTTTTGTAGTGCACGTGCATCTGCGCTGTATGGATGTGGAATAGGCGGTTGGAAAAATCAAACGCACACACACACACACTGAGAGGTCTGCAAGTCCATAATGGCATCAAAAGGCAATGTAAAAAGACTGGTTAAAAAGGATATAATTACTTTCAAATGACGTACCAGTTACAATTGAATACACGTGTCTGCAGACGGATTCCTCAGGTGCCTTATATATGAAAGAAACATCACAAATGAGATCTCTTTAATGTCCCAAATGTTCCTCCACACCCGTGAGTGTCCTGCTTCACATATATTTGTCCTGGAAGTTTCAAAAGAGATCTCAACACTGAGCTTTTTTCGTTATTTTTATGAAAAGTATTTAATGTGCTCAGATTTGCAAAGGTGCCAATGTCTTGCAATCAAACCTTTCTCATTAAATTCTCCAAAAACCACATTCATTTTGTATTTCTATACTCTTACAGTTAATAGTTTAATAATATGTCTGTTTTCATTTCTCCAAAGGAATTTTAGAAGCAAAAATTGATGCATAAACTTTTTGATGCACATTTTCCCTCTGCGTATCAGTGTATATTTTGTCGCCCCATATTGAATTCAACATGATGTCTTCGTGTTTCTAAAGCACCTAAAGCGGATCTGAAGAGATGTTGTTGTAAGTAATCTCTGGTCTTAAGCTCTCTCTCTCTCTCAGTCGGGCTGGTGTTTGGTGTTTGGAGAGATGTTTGGTGGTTTTCCATAAGCCCATTCAGACGTGGCTGCACTGAACAACTTTGGTGGCGGCAAACGAGGGATAAATTATTGTTTGTGTTTGTTACATTTCTGATCTATAGCAAACAAATACAGAGCGAAGGATAAATAAAATCCCCCCTCGCACATACAAACATCAATATCACATGCACACATTGAAGATCACAGATTTGAAGGCTTTTCTAAGCATGGCTGACTGAGCGTGAAGACTTTCCCTTCTTTAGGTTGTTCTTAATGGTATTAAAGAGGGATTAGTTTCAGCAACTGCACAGTGTCAATCAAAACAAGTTCTTTCTTATGGTACTTTCTCTCTCTTTCACACACACACACACACACGTAGACATAAAATCGGTAACACTTCCACTTTAGACATTCTACTAAGTATTTACAATTACATGTCAACTAACTCTCATTAGAGTATTAGTAGACTGTCTAATATCTGTAAAAACTTTGTGATGCTCCCCAACAGACATTCTACTGACTAGAAGTAAATTTGCAACTACATGTCAACTTATTCTACTAACCCGAACCCTAACATCTAACCCTAATAGTCTACTAATACTCTAATGAGAGTTAGATGACATGTAGTTGCAAAGATACTTATAGTTATAGACTGTCAAAAGTGGACGATCAAAATAAAGTGTAACCCAAAAATCTTATTGACCTTCTTCTTTTAGTTAATTTCCACTGTACTTATCTTGTTTAAGTCAAACAATCCCTAGTTATATTATTTATAGTTAGTATTACTATGTATTAAACTTCAGTGTGTAACTCATCCTGCAGCGTTTGTGCTCCAGACTTGAATCTTTTCTGAAATTGTGTGGTTTGTGGTCATAGAGATTTGTGCGTGGGTATTCTTGACATTTGACCACCCTAGCAACGCCCCAGGAACCAAACACAGCACACTTGCATTGTTTTCATATGTTCTAAGAACTTTTTGCTAACATTCCTATTAAGTTCTGAAAACATCATTTCAGAGAGTGTTTTCAGAGAGAAAATTTCCTGATAATCACCCCCATGTCATCCAAGATGTTTATGTCTTTCTTTCTTCAGTCGAAAAGAAATTAAGGTTTCTGAGGAAAACAATCCAGGATTTTTCTCCATATAGTGGACTTCACTGGGGTTCAACGGGTTGAAGGTCCAAATGTCAGTTTCAGTGCAGCTTCAAAGAGCTCTACATGATCCCAAACAAGGAATAAGGGTCTTATCTAGTGAAACAATCTGCCATTTTCAAAAAAAAAAATTCATATTAATATATTTTTTAACCACAAATGCTTGTCTTGCACTGCTCTGCGATGTGCCATGCATTACGTAATCACGTTGCACGTAGGTGGAAGTATCGCTGTAGGGTGAAAAACTTTCTTCTTCAACTTCAAAATCGCCCAACGTTGTTGTACCTTTTTTTTGTAAAGGGCGTTTGACTTAGTCTTTGTTACTTGCTCGGTACTTCTGCCTACATCACACGTGACCTTTCCAACGTGATTACATAATGCGTGATGCATTGCAGAGCAGTGCAAGATGAGCATTTGTGGTTAAAAAGTATATACATTTTATTTATTTTAGGAAATGACCGATCATTTCACTAGATAAGACCCTTATTCCTCGTCTGGGATGGTGTAGAGCTCTTTGAAGCTGCACTGAAACTGACATTTGGACCTTCCACCTGCTGAACCCCAGAGAAGTCCACTATATGGAGAAAAATCCTGGAATGTTTTCCTCAAAAACCTTCATTTCTTTTCGACTGAAGAAAGAAAGACATGAACATCTTGGATGACGTGGGGGTGAGTAAATTATCAGGACATTTGAATTCTGAAGTGAACTAATCCTTTAATGTAACATTCTATTCATAATTTTGCATACATTCTGTGAATGTTACTTTTGAATGTTCCGAGCATTCTAAAACAAGTAGTAACATTTAAAAACAACTGAAATATTTCAGAAAAAAAGTTAACACTTTAGTATGGGGAACAATTCTCATTTAGTTGCTTATTAGTATGCATATTGGCTGTTTATTAATACTTATAAAGCACATATTAATGCCTTATTCTGCATGACCATATCCCTAAATCCTACCCATACCTAAACTTAAACACTACAACAACAAACTATTAATAAGCAGTAAATTAAGAGTTTATTGAGGCAAAAGTCATAGTTAATAGTGAATGTGTTCCCCATACCAAAGAGTTACCAAAAAAAAAAAAACGTTTAATGAACGATGTATAAATAATGTTCTTGTGCTGCAAACACTTTGAGAACATTGTTAAAGAGCAGAACGTTCTACTAACATTACTGGAGGAGTCGCACTGATGCAAGTGTCACTCATGGCTGTTCTGACAAAGACTCTGGACAAAGCCGCCGCTGTGGTCCTGTCAACAAAAGACAGAGAAAAGGACAGGATTAGTTCTCAAGCACAATAGAAGAAAGGGAGATCTCCAAAAGGATCATGGGAATTACAGACACCAACATAATGTGAAGTGACAGACAGAGGAAGCAGGGAAACACATGCGATTTATCAGTGGAAGATGGAGAAAGAAGAATTGAATGCGTCCTTGATGAATAAAAGCTAATAATTTATTTTAAAAAATTCTTACTGCTGACTCCAAACCTTTAAAAGGTATAGGGTATAGACAAATACATCATACAAAAAGCTACAAAAGAAATGTGTATGTAGGCTTAATGTGTTCATACTGAGATCTTTGACTTTTGGTTGCAGTCTTTGGGATCTTGGAAAGTTTAAGATCTCTTCTGAAAACTCCAAAAGTCTCCTTCAGTGCTGTCTGGGAGAAACAGTAGATATTAAAGAGATCTCATCTTTGATTTTTTTATTTTTTTTTCCTTCCTGTGGGTCCGTCTCTGAATATTGACTCCTCTGTAAAAGTCTTTTGTGCCGTCTCACCTCATGATACCATCATATCTCGAGGCTTATTAAAAATCTCTTTCAAAGTCATAATCATGAGCGCGGCACCGCTGGGGCGTCCGGTGTCAGTCACGCATTGATCTGTGCGCCTGTGATATTTATGGATGAACTTTATTGGTGTGGGAGAAGACACAGCTCTGAGGGAAGATCTGCTTAATGCTTCAGAATTATTGCGCTTTGCAGCAGATTTCACGTCAGGGGGTTTGAGTATTAACCAAAGAAATGAGTCACTCTTGTGCTTTGCTGTTTCACATTGTACTTCAAATAATTAAGATGAGATCCTGCTGTGTAGCCTTATGTTTGAATATGGTTTTTGCAATAGACCTTATGCGCCAGAGAAACAGTTGCGCGCCGCCATCTTTGTAATATTGTCTTTGAACTTCCGTTTTTGGGTAGCTCTGTATATTTGAAAGAATAATTAGCTGGTGAAGTGTATTTACTTGTTAATGAAAGTTAAAATGAGCATTGTAATGTTTAAGACAGATGTCGTAACAAATGTCAATAGACCGGGAAGATTTTAAAACGAGCAGTTCATTCATAAATACGTAAGATCGCTGTGGAAATACAAACCGGAAGATAAAAGGCAACGAGCGCAGCTCTGAAAGGGGGCGGGGCTACATATGGTCTAAGACAGTGATATTGTGTTTTGACCATAATTCACTTAAAATCAGTACAGGTGTTAAAATTAATCGTTTCTTTGATGCATCGCGATGCGGACGTGGACGATTTTGCATCGATGCGGTAATAGACCATACTCGATTATAGCCTAATGACGTTTCTCTGACGTAATTCGGCGCATACGCGCTTCTCGCGCTAGCGCAAAATGGCGGAGGGAGGTGAAACACAAAGCGAGTAATAAAAAATGTACCCACTATTTTAACATTTACAGCGTGTGTGTGATCGTTACTGTAACTTAAGTAGGCGTACACTACCTGACAGCTTCATGTGCTTTTAGCATTTAGTGTTTATTAGTTCTAAATGCTAAATTCAGTCTAATATGCTGATTTGCTGCTCAAGAAACATTTCTGATCAGTTGAAAACAGTTGTGCATCTTCATATTTTTGTTGATACCGCAATAATTATTTTCCAGTATTCTTTGATGAATAGAACGTTTGAAAGAACAGCATATTGAAATAGAAAACATTATAAATAACATTAGTAACATTATAAATGTCTTCACTCTCACTTTTGATCAAATGAATGCATCCTTGCTGAATAAAAGTATTAATTTCTTTAAAAAAAGAAAAAAGTGTATATTTGAAATATCTGTTTTACAGAAAAAAAAAAGATGTGAATTCTTTTGCAGTGCATTTAACTTGATTTATGGAAAGTTAACTATTATATTATTTGCTAATATTGTTTGTCTTCACATATGCAGCCATCAGCAAAAATGCAAGTCATTTAAGGAGATAAAATGAAAACACAAACTATAATTCTTCAGAATAACATGCACTAATAAATTGTGCACAATAACACCATGAACATGTTTTGAGAATGTAAATAGTGTCAGTTTTCATTTTTTTTGTTTCTCTCATCAGGTTGTTCGCGACCAAATGCAGCGGCTGTCTGGAGAAGATCTCTCCCACCGAGTTCGTGATGCGCGCACTAGAAAGTGTGTATCATCTGGCCTGCTTCTGCTGCTGCGTGTGCGAGCGCCAGCTGTGTAAAGGAGATGAGTTCGTCCTGAAGGAGGGACAGCTGCTGTGCAAGAACGACTATGAGAGAGAGAAAGACTTACTGCGCTCGGTCAGCCCGGATATGTCTGACTCCGGTGAGAACGCAATTCTTTCCTCTCGCTTCGTCTGCTCTCTGTGGAAAGGTGATGTTAAAATGCATGTTTCTGTAGACAAAAGTGAGGATGAAGATCTGGACGTGAAGCCAGAGAAAGGAGCAGGAGGCCAGGGCAAAGGTAGCGATGACGGCAAAGACCCGCGCAGGCCCAAAAGACCTCGCACCATTCTCACCACCCAGCAGCGGCGCGCATTCAAGGCCTCCTTTGAGGTCTCCTCCAAACCATGCAGAAAGGTGAGACCTTCGTTCAGAGGGGAAAAACTCAAATAAACCCGAAACCAATCTAAAATGACTATTTCTTGAATGTATCTACTTTAAAGTGCCCCTATTTTGACTTTATTGTCTCCTAAAAGAAAGAATCGATTCTGAACTGCCTGAAACGAATTGTCAACAATTCCAGTCTTACTTCCTGCATGAACCTACGTAGGTTTGTAACCAGTTTGCATAATGCCAGCTTGTAGTCTTTATTGGCTGCCTGCGATCAATGTCTACTTTGCCTCGCCCTGTAGCACTGTAGTTGTATCTGAGGCTGGAAGAGTTTAGTTCGTGTTGTCAGTGCTGAGGAAGATCCAGAGCTGAAATTCAGATATGATAATGGGCAATTGGGTCTCGCACACTGTAAGCAGTTGACCAGTCACAACAGACTAAGCCGCCTGACCAGTCAGAGCAGAGGAGGCTTGCAGAAGGGAGGGGTTTAGAGAGACTGAATCTTTTTCAGACTCATTGAGAAATGAGGTGATGTGCAATGTATGAGAAAATGAAAGCTTTTTTTTTTTTTTTTTACTTGGATGCATGTAAACCTATTGTAGGAGACAATAAGAACCTTTAAAATGGCATAATAGGGGCACTTTAAGACATCACACGCTTGTCTATGGACCATCTATATTGCATAATGCATAATATTCCTCATTTGTAACTTAAGTCACTTTGGATAAAAGAGTCTGCAAACAAATGGCAAATGCATTGGAATCAGACTGAAAAACTGGCTTTCAAACTAAGTTCACTTAGAAACTGCAAGTAGTACATTGATTACATAAGGCTGAAATAGTATTTTCTTGTAAAACATACAGCGTACAACTTTGAAATATTATTTTTTACAGTGTATGCGAGACTTCTTCAAATGAAACAATGTATTAATGTTGTGGTTATTTCAGGTCAGAGAGACGCTGGCTGCTGAGACCGGTCTGAGCGTCAGAGTCGTCCAGGTGTGGTTTCAGAATCAAAGAGCAAAGGTGAGCATGTCCAGAGAACTAAACCGAGCCTCAGTCAGGGGTTTTCAAACTTCTTGATGCCATGGGTACCCAGATAACCTCATCCATGTGTGAGGAACCCCCATCCTAAAAATTAACCAGTTCACAAATATGATCCATATATATATATTTCTCGCTATAGCACTGTACTGTTACAGTAGATGTATTGTTAATTAATTAATTAATTAATGATTGAGCAATAAAATAATTGAAGTAAATAATTTTACGTCATTTAAATCTTATCTTTTATTATTTATTTTACATTTGTTACAGTTTAGATAAGTTGAATCAAAAACTGAAATAGAAAATAAAGTAAACCTATATATATATATATATAAATAAATGTGTGTATATACAAGGCCGTAACCATGCCTTGAACATTGGGAGGGACCAAAGTTTTTTTTGAGGGGGTATTGATATTTCAATGATAAAAAAAGTTGTAAAATATATAATGTTTAGCTACTTACTTAGAGGGTTTTTCTGGCTCGAAACGAGGCAGAGATGGTAAAATTCTTGGTCCCTCTAGGGGGGTTTGGGGGCATCACCGCGGAAGAACATTTTGTACATTTTAAAGATAAATTCATTAATCTGATGCACTTTGAGAGTTCAAAATAAGAGCTACTACCTATGCTCAGTGTCCAAATTGAACAAAGAAAAAAATCTGTGCATTGACTGAATCCATTGTTAAAAATAAATTATCCACCCACCAACCGTACGATGATATTCTCTGATGATATTAGTTTAAATAAAAACTAAATATTAATATTTAAAAAAAAAAAACTAAGAGAAATGACAAAAGCACATAACAAAATGGATGAAAGCTTAACTAAAAACTAACTAACTAAAATTAAACTAGTTTAACTAAAATTAAAAAGTTTAACTAAAATTAAAATGAAAACTGAAAACTAAAAATAATAGGTAATTCAAAATGTTAATAAAACCTATAGGCTATATAAATAATACTAAAATAACACTGCTGGAGTGTGCCCGAACAAACCCCAGTTTGAAAACCCCTGGCCTGAGTAACTCTTTAAAATGATTCAATGGTCATAAAATGATTTATTGCTCTTTTTCCGGTCAGATGAAGAAGTTAGCACGCCGACAACAGCAGCAACAAGAGCAGCAAAACACTCAGAGACTCGGACAAGGTACACACACACACACACACTCACACACACGGTTTTACAAATGGGTCAGAGCCAACATATGCTGTTCTTTAGCAGGGTTTTACATCTGCTTTATGTTTTTAGTAACTCAACTCATGGTGCATTTTCTGCAGATGTGATCTCAAGCCGAATGGAGAATCTGATGAACTCTTATACGCCACTGGCTCCACCTCCACAACATCAATTAGTCTCCATGGAGACCAACGGATACAGCACAGACCCGTTCCAACAAGGTCTCACTCCTCCGCAGATGCCCGGAGATCACATGAATCCATACGGTGAGCGTTAAACACATATAGAAACACCTAATACCGTATCCGCTTTTTTCCACACATCTCCGGAGTGATGTTACGAAAGCAAAACACGTGTCCCGTTACAGATCTTTGAAATGATATTGACCAGAAGCGGCTGCTAATGCCACATATGGGCCCAATTAAAATAAACGTGCCATTAAACTGTCTTCACTCTTATGTAACAGTGTCAATTAGTTTTTGAGAAGCCTATAAAATTACACTATAAAATTACATGCAGCACTCCTGAGAAAGAGAGCGTCAATCTGCTGCCTTCACACGCACACGATTACACATCGATGAGTGCGTCTTGTCCCGCTGCAAGTTGACGCAAATGAGTAGTTTATATGCTCTTTTATATAACGTTTTATAGCCAATTACAGCTTTGAAAAGCAGCTGAGAGTCTCAGTTCTACTGGTGAGTAATCATATTTCTGGCGTATGGTAAACTGTGTCCATGAAGACCAAAAGTTTCTGTTCAATGACTTTACCATATTTGTTTATTAGCTATACTTGCTAAAACTTTTACTATAACTATTAGAAATCGATTGACATTGGTATTGGCTGTGAAAAAAACAATTATATTTAAGGTTAAATGTCAAACCATGATAAATATATATGTATATATGTGTATCTATATTTATATAATTTATATTATATATAAATATTTATAAATATAACAACACATATTATGTAAACACAAATGTTTATTTTGTAAATATATTAATCATGATTAATATATTTTTCTTGTTTGAGAATCAATGTCTAAAAACAAAAATTAAAACAGCATATTAAATTAGTTAATTTGCCTGTGAAGATCCACCAAATTGTGATATTAATTGGTTAAACTGATATTAAAGAACTGATAACTAATTATATTATTTAATAATTAATAATAATTATATATATATTAGTGCTGTCAAACAATTTATCGTGATATATATATATATATATATATATATATGTATATATGTATATATGTATGTGTATATATATAAATGTATATATGTGTATATCTATTTACATAATTCATATATATATATATATATACACACACTATATTGCCAGAAGTATTGGGACACCCCTCCAAATCATTGAATTCAGGTGTTCCAATCACTTCCGTGGCCACAGGTGTATAAAATCAAGCATCTAGGCATGCAGACTGCTTCTATAAACATTTGTGAAAGAATGGGTCGCTCTCAGGAGCTCAGTGAATTCAAGCGTGGTACCATGATAGGTTGCCACCTGTGCAATAAGTCCATTCATGAAATTTCCTCACTAATAAATATTCCACGATCAACTGTTAGTGGTATCATAACAAAGTGGAAGCAATTGGGAACAACAGCAACTCAGCCACTAAGTGGTAGGCCATGTAAAACCACAGAGTGGGGTCAGTGCATGCTGAGGTGCGCAGAAGTCGCCAACTTTCTGCAGAGTTTGGGGATGGCCCCTTCCTGTTCCAACATGACTGCGCACCAGTGCACAAAGCAAGGTCCATAAAGACATGTATGAGCGAGTTTGGTGTGGAGGAACCTGACTGGCCTGCACAGAGTCCTGACCTCAACCCGATAGAACACCTTTGGGATGAATTAGAGCGGAGACTGTGAGTCAGGTCTTCTCGCCAACATCACTGCCTGACCTCACAAATGTGCTTCTTGAAGAATGGTCAAAAATTCCCATAAACACACTCCTAAACCTTGTGGAAAGCCTTCCCAGAAGAGTTGAGGCTGTTATAGGTGTGGGCCCACTCCATATTAAACACTACGGATTAAGAATGGGATGTCATTAAAGTTCATGTGCACGTAAAGGCAGGCGTCCCAAAACTTTTGGCAATATAGTGTTGGTGATGAAATATTGGTAAAACTAACTATCTGTCTCTGATTACTGTTATTACTATATTTTTATACTCTCATTATGTACACTACCGTTCAAAAGTTTGGGGTCCGTAAGATTTTTTTGCTTTTTAAAATAATTTTTGTTTTTTTAGCAAGGATGCATTAAATTGATTGAAAAAAAGTGACAATAAAAATCTATTTCAAATAGATGCTGTTCTTTTGAAATGTATCACAGTTTCCACAAAAATATTAAGCAGCACAACTGTTTTCAATATTTATAATAATTGTTGAGCAGCATATTAGAATGATTTCTGAAGGATCATGTGACACTGGAGTAATGATGCTGAAAATTCATCTTTGATCACAGGAATAAATTACATTTTACTATATATTACAATACAAAAAAGTTTTTTAATATTGTAATAATATTTCACATTTTTTACTGTATTTTTGATCAAATAAATGCAACTTTGGTAAGCAGAAGAGACTTTCAAAAACATTAAAACATCTGAACAAACGCCCCTCAAATTTTTTTAATAAATGCAAAGATCTGGTGTATTTCAGTACCTAATTTAGTTTTGTTCTTCTTTAGGAAACGACTCGATTTTCCACGACATTGACAGTGACACGTCTCTGACCAGCCTGAGCGACTGTTTCATGGCCGCATCAGAAGCCGGATCCCTGCAGACCCGTGTGGGAAACCCCATCGACCGCCTGTATTCTATGCAGAGCTCCTACTTCGCCTCCTGAAACCAAATGCATACTGAGACTAAACACCCACAAAAACTACCTAACAGCTATGCTCCTGTCTGCAATGCCAGTCTCACATACGCCAACAAACCTTCGGTATAACGCCAACTAGAATCTCGAGGCAGTAAGGACAAGAAAATGAAATGAAACAAAACGGCTCATGCTACAGATGAAACCAGATCTTGGAGACATGCTGAGGAGGTCTAGAATCTAACCAGGTTCAAAGCTGTGCTGGCCAAGCGTTTGTGCGACACTGAAGATGAGACAAGAAGGCTTTGTTGAAAAAGAAAAATTCAAGACACAAAAACCAAATATTTTCAGAGGAGCTACAGGACATTTACAGCAGTATATTGGACACCTGGGTAAACAAAACAAGTTTAGACCATAAATAGACAAATGCAACACATGCAAAAAGTTGGAAATGCTTTACTGCATACATTGCAATAATGTTGCTTTGTTTTCAGACCATACATTAGGATGTGAGAGAATATGGATTTCAAATGTTTTGAAAGAAACTCAAGCCGAAACAGCTGTGTGTTGATAAAGACGACTAGCTATTTATTACGTACATGTGCCAAGTAAACCTGCAGAGCTTTATTTAAAACAAATTGTGTTAGAGTAAGTACCATAAACCTCTTTATGTAGTATTACTGTTGATGTTTAAAGATGTATATGTTTATTTCGCTGTGCTATTTATTTGTCATTTGCATTCTTGGACATTGTAGAGGATGCATTTTTTTTGCTCAAACCTGCTAAAATTACCAAAGTTTGTTGGTACTAAAAATAAATAGATAAATAAAAAAAACTTTTAACTTCTTTTAATTTTTCTTTTAAAATATTGTACATTTCACACATCATTTTGGGCCTCAAAATGTACTTTAATTTTACATTTGAGGATGAGAATTGAAAAGAGTGTCAGTAAGGGAAGATGTTTGTATGCAAAAGTTTAAATAGAACTCTAGGGTTCTTGACTCAATTTTAAAGAACACTTTATGCCAAAAAGGTTCTGTACAGCATAAGGAGAAATGTCTTAAAGTCCCCCTGTGATGAAAATCAAGCTTTTAATGTTGTTTATATGTCTATATGGTGTTTTTAATATGCTTTAAGACAAACCGTGTGCAAATTCATAAGTCAACACCATTGCTGAGTATTTTCTCCTTAAAACTGCACTAATCTAAAGACAGTTTCAAAAACGCGGTTTGAAATCGCTGGTGTTTATATTACGTCACAAACTATCTTGTAACCAATCACATCAACGCATTAGCGGGCTTTAGCATATCATTAACTATGACCGCTCTGAAGCAGGAGAGTCTCGAGAGAAGCCAGGTTATCCTGGGTTATATTTCTGTTGATATGAAAAATCGGGCAGATTTAGCAATATGGGGGGTGTATGATGTATATTACTATGTTATGATGAACAATATGTCTCTCTCTCCACTGACGTTCTGAGTTGTTCAAAGCGTTTGTAAGGATACTGATTTTTAGAAGGCAGCGGTCTAACATTGTTTGTGTAACATTATTAGCTGTTTGATAAAGTAGTCAAGCCAAAGGCTAATCATATTAATTACTGTTATGTGTCCGATATTGTAAAAAAACGATACTATTGTGCAGCGTTTACCTCAGTAAGTTGACCTAGTGGATCTCTTCAGGGTTGCCAGGTTTTCACAATAAAGCCCGCCCAATTGCTTTTCAAAACTAGCCCAATGGCATTTCATTGTTTTTGGCAGGGCTCTCCTGGTAAAATTTGCATTCCAGCAACTAAATATCACGTTATTTTGGGTTGATTCAACCCGTGGACATGAAAAACAACCCGTGGTAACCGTGTAAAAGGTGTTCCCGCAGACTTGGCGTTTTTCGCATTTCGTGGAGAGAGAGAATGATTGAGTACAGAAAGGCCTTAAAATCTGCTATATCTGCTTATTTTTCAAATCTTTTAGAAGAAAATAAGCACAACCCTAGGTATTTATTTGATACAGTGGCTAAATTAACAAGAAATAAAGCTTCAACTTCTGATGTTTCCAAAGAGCACAGCAGTAATGACTTTATGAACCTCTTTACTTGCAAGATTGACAATATTAGAGAGAAAATTATAACCATGCAACCGTCTACTACAGTATCGCGTCAGACAGTGCATTGTAGTGTCCCTGAGGAAAAATTCAATTAATTCATGCTTTAGGAGAGGAAGAATTGTCTAAACTTGTTAAATCATCAAAATCAACAACATGTATGTTAGACCCTATACCGACTAAGCTATTGAAAGAGATGCTTCCAGAGGTCATAGATCCTCTTCTTAATATCGTTAATTCATCTTTATCACTAGGATACGTACCAAAAACTTTTAAGCTGGCTATTATTAAACCTCTTATTAAAAAAACACAACTTGATCCTAGAGAATTAGTCAATTACAGGCCGATTTCAAATCTTCCTTTTCTATCAAAAATACTAGAAAAGGCAGTATCATCACAACTATGTTCCTTCTTGGAAAGAAATGGTATCTGTGAGGATTTCCAGTCAGGATTTAGACCGTACCATAGTACTCAGACTGCTCTCATTAGAGTTACTAATGATTTGTGGTTGTATCTCTCTATTAGTGTTACTGGATCTTAGTGCTGCTTTTGACACTATTGATCACAATATTCTTTTAAATAGGATATTCAAATCATACTTATCTGACCGTTATTAGTTCGTAGTAGTAAACAAAGAGATGTCATATAGATCATAAGTTCAATATGGAGTACCGCAAGGCTCAGTACTAGGACCGTTGCTATTCACTCTGTACATGCTACCCTTGGGAGATATCATTAGGAAGCATGGCGTTAGTTTTCACTGTCACGCTGATGATACTCAGCTTTCTTCGAGCCCTGACAAAACTTACCAATTCACAAAATTAACGGAATGCATAGCTAATATAAAAAATTGGATGACCAGTAATTTCCTACTACTAAATTCAGAAAAAACAGAGATTCTATTTTTTTGCCCAAAAACTTCTTCACGTAAAAACCTAGAATATTGTCTAACACTTGATGGCTGCTCTGTTAAGTCTTTGTCATCAGTTAGGAACCTGGGTGTGCTCTTTGATACCAATCTTTTTTTTTATTTGAAGGTCATGTTTCTAGCATCTGTAAAACTGCGTTCTTCCATCTTAAAAATATATCTAAACTATGACATATGCTCTCAATGACAAATGCAGAACAGTTAGTTCATGCGTTCATGACCTCAAGGCTAGATTACTGTAACGCTCTACTGGGTGGTTGTTCCACTCGCCTGTTAAACAAACTACAGCTCGTACAAAATGCAGCAGCTAGAGTTCTTGGTTTAGCTCCCCAGTACCTGAGCGAGCTCTTAATGCATTATAGTCCTTCGCGTCTATTACGATCTCAGAATTCAGGCCAGCTGATAATACCTAAAATATCAAAATCAACCGCAGGTGGTAGATCCTTCTCCTATTTGGCACACAAACTCTGGAACAATCTTCCTAGCATTGTTCGGGAAGCAGACACACTCTGTCAGTTTAAATCTAGAATAAAAACACATCTCTTTAACCTGGCACACACATAACACATTATCAATTTATATTCTCAAATCCGTTAAAGGAATTGGGGAACCGGGAACACTTCCTATAACACCAGATGTACTCGTTACACCAGAAGAAGAATGGCATCTACGCTAATATTAGTCTTTCTCTTTATCCCGAGGTTTACCGTAGTAGATCCGGGCTGTATCCAGGTAAGATCGAGGATCTGCGCCTTGACACAACCACAATGCAGCCCTGAAGTATCAGCAGAGATTGAGTCAACTAGATCATCCATTGTGAAGGCCTCATCGACACGACAGCCAGTGGCGCATCTCCTTAACAAACCGTCCGTACCGCCGTGATGAATACGATCCTCAACTGGATGGAACTGGAATAAATACTTTGACTGTTGCGACCCCATCTGACTTATTATGATTCAGGCAGCTATCATAAAGCACTGTTCGCTGTTGGCCAGAGAGGAACTGGCCCCCCGACTAAGCCTGGTTTCTCCCAAGGTTTTTTTCTCCATTTTAACACCTGTTTGCCACCTGATGTCACCTGTTGGAGTTTGGGTTCCTTGCCGCTTTGGCTTGCTTAGTTGGGGACACTTGACAATTGATATTCAACAGTGTTTTGATCTGCTTGCACTGACACCATTGTATGCGACCTGAACTGAGCTGGATGATGACATCACTGTTTACTCCAGTGCTAATATAGATAAATTAACTAAATTAATAACTATTATATAACAAAAAATTTTTTTCACAAAGTATGTAATTTTGGTGATTAAAGATGAGTTTTAAGGGATAAAATTATTGACTATAGGGGGACTTTAAATTATTGCATAATACTTTTATGTTTTACAGGGTTTAAAAATAAATAAATAGAGGATGCGTACAAGCTGCCTATTTCATACAATTTAATCAAAATTTAAATGAATTAAAAATAAAAAAAGAAACAAGCACGAATGTATATTTCTATGGCATCGCTGTCAGAATAATTAGCTGGTGAAGTGGATTTACTTATTGTAGAGTTAGCGGAAGTTATCATGAGCATTGTAATGTTTGAAGCAGATGTCATAACAAATGTCAGTATACCACGAAGATTTAAAAACGATTGGTTTATTCGTAAATCTGTAAAATCTTACATTCATGCTGTGGAAATACAAAATGGAAGATGGAACACAACGAGCGCAGCGCTGAAAAGGGGCGGAGCTACATACGTTCTATATGAAGTGCCTGACTGAACCCTTTTTGGATCTATATATAATGTTTACTCTCTGTTGTCGGACAGTGTTGATTATGACTGATTAAAGATTCAATGCTTCACGTACAAACAGTAAACCAGCATCTGTTCATCCAAACTTCCTCAGGTTTACACGTCTCAAGAGATCCACGTTACAACGAGACTTCAATGAACAACACTGCTGAACTTTAACCCCTGAAAGCCCCCATGTGGCCTTCAGCGCCACAGTTGTCCTGTTCGCTTTTGAACCTTTGCGAGGCTCTCATGCAGAGCACGTTCGGGATGTTCAATCTCCGGGATTTTTCGGCTCAAGTGTGCATTCTTTTTCCAGCGTTCACAATCAACAAATTTCATAATTTAGTGTAATATGAAATTAGAAGACATGTGATCTCTCTCAGAGTATTTGATACTGATTCTTGATTATTTTATTTCTTTATTTAACAGGACAATGCATATTAATAAATATAAGCATAAAAATACGAAATGTAAACATGCTGGATTATAGCAGCATTTATGATTTACATCCGTAAATGGGACAAAACAGACTAGAATTGAAAATATAAATGTTTATGTACCAACAAATTATTTTAGATTAATATTTCAAACATGTTCAGAGATATTCAAGTACATTTTCATTTTTGTCCTTTCATTTTTTGGTAACAATGTGTACTGTAAGGTCAGATATTTATTATAATTATTCATAAATCTATCATTCAACTTTGATTAAGAAAGAACTGAGAATACAGGTTAATCTGTCCGACGATGTTTTTTATTTCCATCACGCTGTTGAAGAAAATACCAAACAATGTCAGGACAAAAGACAGTTAATATCATATGAAATGCACAAAGTTTGATAAGGATAGATGTTTATCAAATGCATCTGATCTTGACCTAAATCACAAAAGTTTGCCTTTATCTTATTGCATGAGCCAACACTCATAACTCATGATGTAACAAGCCATTTCCATGGAGTTTAATTTGGCAAATAGTACCAGTCCCCATTTCAATATGACAGTGACGCACAACTTTGATCTTTTTGTGTAATTATTGTAAATTATATAAGGCAATATTTATCCTTCACCCAGGCAATATCTTCCTTAGTTTTTCTGTCCCAGCATGACGGGAATAACCCAATTTGTCACGCTTGGTTTAAGGCAAACAAGCATGTCATGGACTAATGAACTATCATTTACAGACTGCTTTAAACAAAGAGTGTACACATTCACGCCAAGCTTTACATGCATTCAGCTGGAAATTACAGTACAAGACAGATGTCAATGTGTTTTCCGCATCACCGAACACAACAACACTCCTCAGGTCATACGCAGGCCAGATTAGCATTTGTGAATGTCAGATTTTTGATGTCCCATTTTTGTCATCATCATATATATATCAGCGTGTGACCCGGTCATGCTAAGTGGGAGGGTTTTTAGTCTAGTATTTTTTAGCTCTTATCGCTGTAGTTATCTGACATCACAGGTGCAAAGACATGCGGCCGTCTATCATGAAGCCGTCGCTGTGGCATGAGGGGCCTGAGGGAAACTCTGCTGACGTCGCTCCCACAGGGCCAGCTCTGATTGGCTGAGCAACGCTTGTCAATCTTACAGCAGCTTTCCCAACTAACCCTCTTAGCTGTTAGGTGTCTAGAGGAATAACTGCCATACCATTCTCCTCACCTCTGAGCTGCTTTAGTTTGATCCTTTTGACCTTTGAAACTGACTGGGGTTTGAAAGACAGTAATATTATCGATTTGACTGCAGTGACACTATCGGATGAGAACAAAACTTGGACTGAAAGCATCACTGTTTTCTGCAGAGCTTTGTTAATTGACACATTTTGCAACATCAACACTGAACTGAATCAACAAAATGACACTATTGTCTTCACTAGAGCTGCTTATAGCTGATTTGAACTTGTTTTTATAATTGATGAACTTTAGTTATTGTACTGAACTGAACTGAATTAACACTATTGACACTATTATCTTTTTAGAGCTGATTTACAGCAGAATTGAATCATTGAATCATTCTTTTCCTGTTTATCATGAGGCTGCTTTGAAAAGATCTGTATCGTATAAAGAACTATAGAAATTAAGATGACTTGACTTGTTTGAGGTAATGTTCATTTTTGTCATGATGCTGCACTTAAAGTAACATGACTTTATTAAGAAATACTTCAGGAGTTTATTTCTCTCTCTCTCTCTCTCTCTCTCTAATCAAACTGATTTGATTAAAAAAGTTTTAATTGAAAATATTGTTTTAATCAGTCAATATATAGTTTTCTGCTGAGACATCAGTATCACTTTTAATTTGGTAAGGTCCCTTTAACTAACCAGTTCTTGTTGATGACATCATCCTCCAGGAAGTGACATCACTTTGGAGGGAAAACAACAGCACAAACCATAAGTAAGTACCATAAACGGATAGGTGGCCTGTTGCACAAAGCCGGTTTCAGTTGCTACCCAGGTAAGTTCAAGATTAGTTTGAGTAAACTCTGGTTTTTCGGGCTTATGAAGGTGGATTATTTTTTAGCGGGGTTCATTGCTATGATAATGTACGCTACACGGCTAACCTGCTCCGGAGCACGTTTTATTCTGAGTTAGAGATCACAAACCCAAACTCGACCAATCAGATGTGAGTAAAGTGACACGTATCTGATGCAATAAAGCCACTCCCCCTGCATCTCTCGCCCCAAATGAAATCAGTTTTTAGTGAAAACATTTTAGAGCCAAAATTGCTCAACATTTGCTGTTAATTATTCATTATATTTATTTTAAATAAATTAAAATGATGAATAATTCATGACATATTCATATAATCAGGCCTTTGCTTTTAAATTAAAATAAATATAATACATGCATAATATATAAAGCTTTTAAAGAGATTAAGCTTACATGTATTCTTTTGAGCTCTTTGTGAAATTATATTAATTATTTGGCCTATTTGTTCGATTCATTGATATAGTCCGAGATTTTCTTTCACCTGCCTTCTCAAACTTTCACTGCATTAGTGTTTATTCCTGCTTTGTAAATGCGTTTAATTTAATATTTTTCATAACAATCTTTTAATCTTCGGAAGAGACATGAATTGCGCGGCTCTCTCGCGAGAAGTGAATCAAGTTCTCCTTGTTCCGTGTGATTGGCTGTTTGCCGCACGTGTCACACTTTCAGGTGCTCGCGAACTCTGGATTAAACCTGAGTTGACAGAGAAAGTTTATACCGAGCGTTGTGCAACAGTTGATCCTGATCTAAACCAGGTTGGATTTATCTGGATTTGTCAACTTCAAACCTACTCTGAAACTCAGAGTTTGTTCAACTAGCTTCATGCAACAGGCCACTGATTAACTGTGATGTTTTGTGGTGTTAGTTGGCTGATGTTATACATTCAGAAATATTCATTCCAGTTTGATAAAGTTAGGCAAATGGAGTTTAAAAAGATGGTTTTAAAATAAGGATGGTTACCTCCTTATTTTGCTGACACCCTCACTGTTTAAATAGAGAAGCAGTGCCTTTCTTTAGTGTAGAAATGCTTATTTAAATTACAACACAAGTGTATACATTTTTAAATATATAGGCCTATGTGTGTGTATGTATATAGAGTATGTAGAGTGGGGGAAAACGCCCCTCTTAAGGACAGTGTAATTTTTTTTTTCTTTCTGTGAAACAAAAGTTAAATGTGTCTAGAATTGCTATCCTAGTTTTCAAATAACGGATAAATATTTATTAATGAACCATGCTGAAAATAAGCCTATTTGAAAAATATTATTAGCTGATGCTAACTTAAATATAAAGTCCAAATATTTTTATTCTAGTTAGATTACATTTGATGGAAAAACAAAGGATGTGATGTTCAGTCCCTGGTAACTACAGTAATTATGATAGTGGGAAGCGATGCAAGTGACTGGGGGCGTTTTACCCCACAGACTAGGTTTGAAAAAAAAAAAAAAAAAAAATGTCATTCTGAAAATATTTTCCTTAAAGCTGCAGTTTGTAAGTTTTGCCTCTTTGTCGCCATCTCTGTCTGAAACCTGCAATTGCAGTTATTTGTGGAATTATCATCTTTATGTGGGTTGTGCATCGGCACGATGACTCAGCGCAGATGAATCTAATGTTTGCTGTCAGTCACCGCATCGGTTTGGATACTGTACTTAGGAATCATAGATTGTAGTCTTGGAAGTACGACCAAAATAAGATTTTTCACCGGAAAAGTAAGTAACATGTCTGCCACTTTTGTTCTGACCAACTGAGAAAAAAAGCATTACAATAAATCAAGCTGCCAATGGTCATTAAATCTAACGATCGCTTAGCTCATATCACATCAAACCGTTACTGTTATACTTGGTTCTCAATTTGTTAATGTTAACAACATCAGCATTGCGTGACTATGTGTATTTAGTGTGTGTTAGTGTTACCTGTAGATTTCAATTTCTGTACAATCTAATCTCTAACGTTAATTTGTCATACATACAATCCACCATTAAAATGATCAATTTAATTATTCCAGCTGCTGTGAGAAAAGGCTATAAATGATCTGTCACCTGCAGCATCCTTGCATGCAATATAGCCTAGTTAGCTGGAACTCCTTCTTCATGTAAACAGATGTGACGTAATGACGCAAAGACGTTTCCTCATTTCCCGTGGAAACCTACCAGTACCACTCGGATTATAAAACATTATTACAAACTTACCGTTGTGAATCAGGCTAAGGTAAGGAGATAGTTTTGAACACTGGCTGGTTATGTACTTGCTCAAAAATGTATTTTGGATCATTTTTAACCCAAAAAAGTTACGGACTGCAGCTTTAAATAACATGTACTCCCTAACTACAAGCCTTACTATCCAAATATCATAAAAAACTGTGACTTTCTGCAAAACGACACAACACTTTTTTTCTTACTGCTGAAAATTACATTGTGAAATCCGTTTTCTCTCAGGTACGTCGACACTTTAAGCTTCACAGTGATTACATCACTCTTGTCAACTTACTCCAACAACAAAAACGTATGTTGACTTTATCTAGTGGTTGTTATTTTGGGGGGGAAAAAAACAGTAGGGGGGGCGTTTTACCCCAAGGGGGCATTTTCCCCCTCTCTACCCTATATATCAGGTTTATATACAGTACACACACACACACTATACCGTTCAAAAGTTTGGGGTTTTGGTCAATTTAAGGCATCCTTGGTGAATAAAATATTAAGTTATTTTTTAATAATATATGTATATAGCTTTACTGTTGTCATTTAATTTTTTTACATTCCTTTATTAGATTTATTTTTTATATTTCTAAAATATTTCTTTCATTATATTATCTAAATATATATATATGTCATTTATCTAAATTATCAAAACATCCTACAGCAAATATCATATCACTGACCCACATAAATTACATTTAAAAATCCAATGTCACTTATAATTTAGTACAGGGGTCTATTATTCCTCCTCAGTGGTGTCCATCCATCATAACTCTCTGTTAAGATGATTGTGAAGGATGCTGTACTGTTTCAGCCGTGTTTAGTCAACTAACTGTAGCAACTAACGCTTACAGGCCTGAGGGCAAGTGACATGCTAATGGTGAGAGTCTTGACCCTTGACCTCAAACACCCTTTCATCGGGTCAGACCAACAACACCCGCTGCTTTAATCAAAGACACTCATATCTGCAGTTCCCAAGAGACGCTCTTATTGCAAGAGCACAAAGAGCTGATATTATAATAAATCCATGACGTTTATATATATATATATATATATATTTTCATTTTGACAAAAGAGCAAAATAATTAGATTTATCATATGCAGCTATTAGCATATTAACATTATTGACAGAAAATGGAACACTTTCATTCGCTCAACATTAAGATGGATCACATGAAAACATGTCTGGGTTATTATATTCACCTCAAAAGTAAAAGGAAGAAATTATATTTTACTTACAGATAATGAAAGCTCTTTTAAGAATATGTTTTGCTTTGTGACATTAGTGCAGTTTTATGAGAATAAAGCATTTTTTCCTTTTGAATTCTCATAATCGTTAAGTGTCAGGATGTTCTTGAGTTGATTGAAATTCTCAGTGTTATTAAATTTGCATTATTTAATTCTCGTTCTCATGACAGTACAGACATAACTTGTCTGTAATGCAATGATTTCTTTTTACAATTAAAATCAGCAATTCAATAATAACATGATATATAATATATATTTAACAGTTTAGCATTATTTATTTATTTGTTTGATTGATTATTTTATTACAGTAATGAGAATGAGTTATTTCATTATAATAATGAGAAATTAAGTGGTGTAAATTTGCTTAATTTTCCTGAAAATAATGTCACATTGCAAAAAAATCCCAATAGTCAAATTTAATTTATTTTTACTTTTTCTTTTTAATTTTTTGCTTTCCAGTGAAAAATGACCCAGACATGTTCTCAACATTAGAACAATAAATCCTAAACAGTATCAGTATAGATGCAATATTGGCGTATTATTTTTAGATGATTGACAGTCTCACTCTACAATTTCAACACTCCTCAATGAACCTGATTCGTCTAGTGAGCATTTATTTAAATTTATATAAGCATTTCAGATTTTGTTTGGCCTGACGGTACTTTACGCGCTTCCCCCAAAAGTTCATCTTTTAATTAAGTCTGGAATGAGAAAGAGAACCAAAGTGTGAAAAGTTAAACCTCACAGCCCGGGAAATGCTAACATATGGACACTCAGTCTTTGTATGAGTGAGATTACCGGTTATTTGGAAAGGACAGAGAGTATGTTATAGTATCCTACCTGCACTTTCACCCTCAACCGCCTGAAATGATGTTTATTGTGAACTGATCGCCTTTCCTGTGTTTTTGTGCAGTTTATATAAGCTAAAGAGTCATTTTATTACCTATTATAGAAGGTGCCATTCTCTCTTTCAGTTCCACTACTGTCAAGGTGAAGCAAAAGTTTGAAGAGAATCATGCAGTTAAAGGTACAATATGTAACTTTTAGGAGGATCTATTCACAGAAATGTAATATAATGTACATAACTATGTTTTCAGTGGTGTATAGCCTAAAGACGTTGCATGATGAACTGTTATGTTTTTATTACCTTAGAATGAGCCATTTTATCTACATACACCACGGGTCCCCTTACATGTTAAGTCACTATTTTGCGCCGTTTGCGCATGTTTCTACAGTAGCCCTAAACGGACAAACTGCTCTACAGAGCGCGTTTGCTTGACTAGCTACTCTCTTCTGTCTCAGATGATGACATATTTGTCCCGTGTTGGCCACCGTAGCTTCTGTATATTCGCAATCTCACTGCTAGATGCAGCTTAAATGTACACACTGCACCTTTAAAGTGAATTAAATAGTCAATAGCTTCTTAAATAATATCACGTCTGATTTAATGGCTCAGACATTTGAAGGAAACTGTATTGTGAGCTCTTATGTCACTGTGGCAGTAACAAACTTGACAGGGACATTTGAAGTGACACAAGAGCGCACATTATAGTATATTAGCGTAACAGGTCCTACCCAACCCGTGCCGAATGGGATTTGAACCAGGGTCTCCGACGTGGGAGGCGGGTGCGCTAACAAGGAAGCTAGACTGCAGCTGCTAATGTGCGGCTTGAGGCCAGGGGAGTGAGGTTTACCTGCACAGCTCTTACTAGCTGGCCTCTGTTACATAAGTACTTGCATATAGAGCATGTTTCAGACCTTACCCTAACTAGAGAATTGATCACCAAGGCTGCATCCGAAATCGCATACTCGCTTGAGCAGGTACTTATTTTGAACAAGTACTTACTTTGTGACCACTAAAAATATGTCCTATGTAGTAGGGTTGTCAAAAGTACAGACTTCGTCGGTACTGAAATTTAAAAAATGTGATGATACCAACATTTCCCCCTAGCATTTTGAGCGCTGTTAAGCGGATTCTTAAACACCTCTGATTGGCCATTGTGTTCACGCGTTCAACAGATATGTCTGTGATTGGCTACAATGATCAATGTTTCAAAAACATGTTGTAAATAGACATCTTTGACGCTCTTCACCGAGCGCTTACACAGATTTGAAAAGCAGATGGGGCTTGATAGACACTCGCTTTCAAACGGTGGTACCGAATATAACGTTAAATAAAAATGTAATTTTTTTTATCAACATACACTGCCGTTTGTGGTCAGTAAGATTTTTTTAAAATGTCGATTCTGCTCATCAAGGCTGCATTTATTTGATCAAAAATACAGTAAAAATGTGAAATATTATTACAATTTTAAATAACTGTTCTATGTGAATATATTGTAAAATGTAATTTATCCTTCAGAAATCATTCTAATATGATGATTCGCTGCTCAAGAAACATTTCTGATTATTATCAATGCTGAAAACAGTTGTGCTGCTTCATATTTTTGGAAATGGTTATATATTTTTTTCAGGATTCTTTGATTAATAGAAAAGAACAGCATTCATTTTAAACAGGAATCTTTGCAACAAGTGACACATTTGACCAATTTCTTTTTTTTTCTGAATAAAATAATTTCTAACTAAAAAAAAATATATATATATATATATATCTTACTGACCCCAAACCTTTGAAAGTTTTTGGCGCTAAAAGTTTAATGCTCCATTACGTTTTAAAGTAACGTACTATCTACACTAAACCTACCGCATAGTGTTTAACAAAAAGAAAATGGGACATGAAAACGCAATCATAAGCATGCCGTTTTTTTTTTTTAATCTTTTGAGCTCTATTATTAATGAGTCATATTTCACGGGATTCGTACCCAAGGCTTCCGCATCTTAAGTACAATTCCGTACTAACTGGGCTACCGAGCAAGCTTGTTACATATGAAAATATATGGATCTAGTTAAGCCATGCACAGTCCAAAATGTATTTGTTTATAAATCATGATACAGATCATAACATATGATTGGGCAAGGAGACGTGAAAACAAGTCTTGTAATCGTTACTGAAGACCCTCATTATCTGAGGCGAGATATTCAACAAACGGGCTAACTGATTTTCAGTTGCTAATGTGTTTGGATGCTAATAGCTGGTATCTTCACAGCTCACTGGCACACGTCTGTGGAATGCTGGGAAGGGTTAATGTTTTTAAAGCTTGTCTTGGATGTCGGGACCCGAGGCGCCTCACGCCTTGGCGATGACCCCTGTTCTTTAACCCAGGCCTCTGTCGAGTCGTGCCCTGCCGTCGCTCCTAGCGACAGCCACAGTTCCCATGCAGCTGAGAAGAAGCGGCCTGTCGGTGACCTGAGAAACCACTAAAAGCGACTCCGTTGTATGTCTTGCTGTGAGTCTGCCGTCTACACATCTC